>PVIU01006703.1:15938-99085 GCA_004026605.1 Ondatra zibethicus
CACACACACACACACGCACTGGTGCCAGAGCCCCTGCCCGGAAAGCTGAAATCAGTCTCAAAATTCCTTTAACAGGCTGATGACCTTGAGCTATGTGGTGGT
Organism: Ondatra zibethicus; assembly: GCA_004026605.1. Taxonomy (NCBI): domain Eukaryota; kingdom Metazoa; phylum Chordata; class Mammalia; order Rodentia; family Cricetidae; genus Ondatra; species Ondatra zibethicus. The sequence continues at coordinate 16,041 of PVIU01006703.1, forward strand.
TTGCCTATCTGACCCTGGTTCTTCAGCTATGAAGTTAGCCAAAACGAATGTCTCCAGGTCCGGTTGCTTGTGTCAAAGTCATTAAAGTGCCACATCTATGAAAAGTCACAATTGATTTGCATAGACACCTTTCTGGGTATAAATCCAATGACTTAAGAATTCAGACTCCCAGATTTGAAACACACTCTGCCAGAGTACAGACAGGAGCGCAGATTTCTGTTCAGTACCCTACCGGAAGGCGTGGGGGCGGGGGGACGTTCACAAAGGAACCAGGCCTGAGGAGTTAGAGAAACTGGACTCACACAGAGTCAAATAGAGGTTCAAGGTTGTAGCCCCTTCTCCTGGGAAGGAGGCAGCATCATTACTTAAAGGATGAAGGAGACCCAGTGGGGCATTGCTACAGGATGTGACCCTCCAACCTCTGAGACATCTGGAAAATTTACAAACCTAGGGTGCATACTGCAGGGGACATGGGCACTGAAGGATTCAAAGGGAAAAATGAAACAGTGGGATGATAAAAATTCCAGAGGCTTCTGCTTGAAGGATCTTGGGATGCAGAGTCCTCTGAAGGGGAAAGGATTGCTATCCCCCAAATAACAGTAGATCAGCCCCCAGGAGTCCTTTCCCACGCGCCTCTATTCAATGGGTCCTTGCACTACAGGGTTACCTACCTCTCCCTCATCCCCACTCCCACGCGCGTCTCCGCTTGACTCATCGCGCCCCCACCCGGCCGGTGTCACGGAAATTCCTCCAGACCCACCCAGCAACGGTTTTTGGATCAGCAGCTTCCGACCCCTCCCCCTTTTACTAGCTCACGGGAGCCGCAGTGCCTCGCGCTTCTAAGAGGGGCAATCCGCCCCGGAATCGACGTGAGAGGTCAGGGTTGGGGTTGGTGGAAACAGTCCAGGGATCCCCCAGTTCCAGCCGGGTCCTCTCTGCACCCCACACCACCCTCTCATGCACGACTCGCACCCTCCTCCCCAGTCCCGCGCCTGTTCCCTCCCAGCCTCCCTGCGCATCTCCGCGCTCCCTCCCTCCCCCCACCCACCCTTCGCGCGCCTGGCACGCGCAGCCGAACTCTACGCCGCCTCCATCAGAGCCGAGCCGGCGGCTCAGCCGAACAGCCGCTTCTGCCGCCGCCGCGCCGGTCCTCCGTGTCCCCTCCCGGTTTCTCCCTCCCAGTCCCGGTGCCCTGGTCCCCCTTCCTGTCCTCCTTCCTCCTCCCTCTCCGGCTTCCCCTAGCTCTCTCTCTCTCTGGCTACAATCCTTGTCCGGCCCGCCACCGGGCGGGCAGGAGGGCGGAGGCGGCTCCAACATGAGCGACGAGGGCAGCAATCGGTGTAGCCGGGTGGACCATCGGGAAGCCCAGCCACCCCTGCCCCCGCCGCCTCCGCCCCCGCCAACGGGAGAGCCGGCCCTGGTCCCCACCTCCCCACGCTACCGGCCGCTTCTGCCCGCTCCTCCGGAGCGCACCGCGGGGTCGGGCGAGCCGCCGCTAGAGGTGGCCCCGCGGCGCAAGGGTGCGGATGAGCGGCTGCCGCCGTCTCTGTTGCCCCGCGAGCAGGAGGTGTCAGCGGCCGGCGACTCTTGTGAAGGTCGGAGGCGCCTTCCTGAGGTGGCGGTCCCCGAGAAAACGGCGGAGAAAGGCGGCCCGAGGGAGCCCGAGGCCGGCGCGTGTGGGGAGGGCGAGCGGCGCGGCACGGGAGACCAGCCCGAAACACGCTCCGTGTGCAGCAGCCGCAGCAGCAGCAGCGGCGGCGGTGGGGACCAGCGCTCGGGGCATCATCACCAGCACCATCAACCCATTTGCAAGATCTGCTTTCAGGGCGCTGAGCAGGTAAGGCCAGAGGGACCCCAGGTCTGCAGGCGCTCAGCTTTTTCAGCACCGCGGACAGCGCACGCCTCTTAGCCGCTTCTGATACTCCAGTCCCCCTTCTATGAAGGCAAATAAAGTGTCCTGGTGACGAATACAGAAGTAAATTTAACCTACACTTTTCCCCTCTACCTGATTTTGCAGTCGGTTACGCTTCAGGTGCTATAATGGTAACATCATTAAGCGTTTCTTGTGAATTACTCAAAGTATTTTAGTTTGTAAGTAGAATCAAATCTATAGGATGCAAAAGCAAAGTCTGTTTTTTTATTAATGTATCCAGAGGGCATAGTCTTAGACTACAAACGAGGGGAGGGTGGGGGGAGTAAGCCATGCTACAATACCAAATTATTAATTATTTGCAACTATTAATTATTCTTTGCAAATTACTAATTGCAAAATATTACTGCAAACTATTAATGCTAAGGGTGCTATAGTTCTTCAAAAAGAAGTACTTTAAAAGAAAGGCCAATTGATGTACTTGATGCATTGCTAGAAACACATTTCGAAAATTATAAACACCATGAGAGGCATATGTGAACGTTCATGAAAATCATCAAACAGGGAAAAAGATAATGCATTGTCCTTCCAAAGTGTGTGAAAACACCGGATTTGAGGTCTTTAAAAGTAAGGAAGTTGCATAAGAATATGCAGGCTTTCAGAAATATAGTGTCCCAAGTCAATATTTATGATGCTGCATTTAGAAAAAGTAAAAGCATAATGCTACTGTGAGCTGCTTTCTGCCATGCATTTCTTCTTCAGCGATGATTAAGAATAACTGCAGAGGAAATGCATCTGACCATCCACTTAAAAGTTATTAAAGAGATTTAATAGTAGAGCTTTCTCCCAAGGGTATTGGGGGCTATATCTTGCAGACATTTTGTATGTCAGTGGAACATTTATGTCATGACTCTAAGCTCTATCTCGGAAATAGTTTTTAGGACTTCAGTATCATTCCCATCAGACACATAAAAATTTAATTTCGTTTTCTGGGATAGAGCTTGATGCTCGTATCCATCTGGGCAAACCGTTTAGAAGGGAAAGAAAGAGAGCTTAGGGTTTTTAAGTGGAGGCAGGAACAGGAATAGTCACAGTGAGCTGTTTTCTTTCCAGGGTGAGTTGCTAAACCCCTGCCGATGTGACGGGTCTGTGAGGTACACACACCAGCTGTGTCTTCTGAAGTGGATCAGCGAGAGGGGCTCCTGGACCTGTGAGCTGTGCTGCTATAGGTACCATGTCACAGCCATTAAGATGAAGCAACCTTGCCAGGTAGTTCTTGTTAACGCGGCTGCACTTGACTTTGATTTTTGCTTAAGCAATCCCCTGAATGCCGCTTAGGAATATTTAATGCAAACTGAAGTAAGCCCAAGATTTAGAATTTGTAGGATGCGCTTAGAGAAAGCCATGACATTCTGTCTGAGAAATGCAAAGGACATTTTAACCAAATGATTTCCTTCATAATGTGTTATTTACTAATCAAGTAATAGTTAGTTCCATTTCTTAAAGAGTATGTTGGTAAAATGTCACAGAATCTACTTGAGTTTGTTTTAGTAATTAGAGATTTGATACAGCTTATTTAGCAGACATTTTTACATTTATTTAAACTATGCTGAGCTCAGTTTATGGAAAACAGATGCTAAGGAAGTGGCAACTTACTAGGGCAGAAACTTCCAGGTGAACCTGTCAGCTCAACTCTTGTATTTTTCATACTTAAGCTTCTGGTTCATGTGAGTTAAATTTTGTCTGTATTAATTCTTAGTGGCTTCAGTTACATAGTGAATGCAGACATGTCCCCTGCAGCTAGCTCAATAACACTGCTGAAACTGTACATAGTTTCAAACTTTTGTTTAAAATCACACAGTGACACAGTATCATAGGCATACAAATGCCACCAATAGGCTTCTTTCTTCCGCTCCCTTATTTTTCTTGGTGGAAATGACTCATGTTCTTTGAATAGGTTGATGAAGTCTAAAATGCAGACTATTAAGAATGATATCATAGAGCAAAGTGGGGAAAGGTGTAGCAGAGATCTGGCAGGGAAATTCAGCAGTCATGAGAGAAGCAGTGGGTGAGTGGAGAAGGGGAAATGATGGAGCCTGGCTTCCCTTGTTTGTACCTAAACTACCAGATCCATTTACATTGAGCTAAATAACATGCACGGCACTGTAGCGTTTCTGGAGGAACCCAGAATGTGAATTGTTACTACACTACTAATTTAAATTTCTTAGTATTTAGTTGGTACCTTATTTATTATGCAGTGACTTTGCATCTTTGAGAGTTGCATTTAAGGCATGATTAGCAATCACGAAATGAAAAAGGGGATTTCTCCACCTCAGGCTTACAAGTTACTTGAAAAGGGGGAGCTAATCTAATGAGAGGTATGGCCATACTGAAGTCAGTCATAGACCTGACACCTCTTCCAGAACTTCTGACTGAGCCTGAGTTAATGAATCTACTTAGGCTGCCCTGAAAAACAGTTGGAGCTGTGCCCAAAGGTCATGGCATGGTTGTTGTCATTGTGTCTATGATGAGTAGAATACATGAGAGGAATGACATAGGGGTCTTATCTTCAGTAGTGAGCCTAGTAAGACGATGTCTGGAGCTACAGTGGAACACCAGATATTTCAAAAACTTTAATTGAGAGATACTACATATTCATTCCTTTGAGCATTAATTTTGCAGTACATAGAAATAGGGTCTTTATGACCACTGAACAGAGGTAAAAGTCTAGGGCTATTTATAGTTATTATAATCTGAGAGGGAAAGGAATTCATGCTTTTTGCTTCATTAAAAATACAGTATTTATTTTAACAAAAGCAATTCCTCACTTTCCCTTAAAAAAGTCAAAATACCCCAAGTTAGCCAACATTACTAATGCATTTAAGATTAGTTTTGTTGTGATACATATACATATATGTTTGTATATACATATACAAATATATACATTTATAGATATGATTTGTGTCATTACCTGATTATTATACTGAGATGGAAAGTAGTGTTTAGAAAGAGGTTCACATGAATGCTATGCTAGTATGTTGTTGCATGAAAGAACTTTACATGACTATACTCTATACATAAAAAGCTTGGTGCTCATTTTTTTTAAGATGCTAGGGATTGAACTCTGACCCTCACACATATGAGGCAAATATTCTAAAACACTGAGCTGTTCTCCAAATCTAAGCTTGCTACCCTTACCTAACAGGAATTGGTCATAAAGCCTCAAGGAATGAACTTTTAATGCCCAGATGAAGAGGTAGAGTTTGGTTCTCAGCTTGACATTTTTATTGTGGATACCCCACAACCTGAGCCTTCACTCTTGACTCCTAATGTGAGGACCCTGGGAGTTGTCAGGCATCACTTCCATGTTCCTGTGGTCTGATAGAAAGCCACCTCCTCTAGGGCATAATCCATCAGGAAGCATTGCAAGGCTCTCCCTTTGCCTGTCTATCTCTGTCTCCTAAGAGTAGGGTCATCTCATGGCTCTGAGCAGGCAGTGTACTGGATGAGAACATAATAGAGCATAAACAATAATATTGAGCAGGAACATTTACTGAGCCATTAGTCTGTGCCAGCCACTGTTCTAAATGCCTTATATACACAGAGGAACTGATATTTAGTCTTTGTAACATATTAGTAATTTGAGCAATGCTGTTATCTCTACATTATGCAATGTGAAACTGGAACACAGCCAGTCTCTCTTCAAGGTGTATCAGGATTCTGACTCAATCTGGCTTCAGGGTCCGAGGTCTTTACCACTGTGTTGGAGAGCTCCTCTCAGTCTTCTGCTAGCGTGTCTTGATGTTTCATAGTCTTTTGAAGCAGGAGTTGGTTTTAACACAGATCTCTAGGAAGGATTAGAAAATCTTTTGCTCTATCACAAGCTTCCTAAATTCTTAGTGATTTAAACAGCCACTATAACTTATCATCTCGCAAGAGTCTGTGTATTGACTGACGTCAGCTAGTGAGCTTTGTTGCACACAAAGAATTACCTAGAACTGTAATCCAAAGGTTTGGCCTTGTCAGAGCATCTGGATAACTTTCCCATTTGACTTGTTCTTGGTGGGAGCTGTCCATTGGGGTTCAGTCTGGAGATACTCACTGACACCCCAGTTCTTCTCCACATCTTGTACTTCCAGCACTATCGTGCCTGGTTTTGAGGAGGATGCATGTGAGCATTATTAATCTACTAAGGCTCAACCTTGGAAGTGACATGATTTCACATCTGCTGCATTCTCTGGTCTAAAGCAAATCTAGCCTGACTCTGATTCAAGAGAAGGGCATACCGACTCCACTTCTTGGAGTCAGACATTTTAAAAAGAGAGACCATCTCCGCACAAAAAAATGTGCAGTGTGACCAACTTTCCCACCCTGATTTCTCTATTTGATCTTCATCGGGTCCATGTGGACCAGTAGGCATTGTTCAAACTTCCCTATTGGGAGCTCTGAGCTGAAGGAGGCTATCAGTGCATGGAAGTTTGATTTGCTCTTTGTGTTTTGATTTCATTAAGCCCTTCCCAGGAGTGTTTGTTACCATCATGTCATCATGTCCTGGTTGTTCACAGAGAGACAGGACAGTGATTGCCAGGAAACAGGCATGTGTGAGCAAAACATGCCACAGAGTGCCTGACACTTGAGTTTTATTTATTTTTTCTCATCGAGATTCAAAATCTCCCATTCGCTTGCTTTATGTTTCAGTTATGATCAGTGGTAGGACCTAGGAGAAACTGAGAAGACACACTTACACTTTAATTGTTTCATCATTAGCAATAGGAGTTAATTAAGACATTTGAGGTGATTAGAATTTTACCTTCCTCCTCATTTACAGAATCTAGTCATTAATACACCCAAGATGATACATTAATGGTATTTTAAAAGCAAAAGCTAATTCTGTTTTGAATCACATAATTATGTCTGAAAATTGAGATGCATGAGCATATAAGATCACATTTACTTCCAGATGTTGGTGACATTACAAACTGATGAAGTCATGTTGTAGCTTATGAATGCTCTCGGTGATATGAATCTTTGAGAGGATAACATTTAAGAGGTAACCATGAGTAAAACTCAGACTGAAGAGCCTCCATAAAAAATAGAAAAGCATACACACACAAGAAGTCCTAACAATATTATTGTACATATGAGTTAACTTACATTTAATAGTTTTTACCTTTATTTATTTAGTGTTTGTGTGCATTTGTGTGTACATGTGTGTTTGTGTATTTTTGTGTGTGTGTGTGTGCGTGTGCATATATGTCATGCTATTCTTGTGGCAGTTAGAGGACAGATCCTTTGTGGAAGCTGGTTCTCTTCTTGTGTTATGTGAGTTTTGGAGATCAAACTTGGGTCATTGGGCTTGGTAGCAGGTGCCTTTACCGTCTGAGCCATTTCTCTAGTAATGACTTATCTTCAAAAAGAAGAGCATGATGGCACCTATTCCATATGTTATCTTGTACATTAGCTTCATAAATAAAAGTGACATGATAAGAATAGCTGCGCTTTCTCCTTGTCTGTCATCATTATTACTTGTCCAACCTGCTAAGAGATGGAGGTTTTGGTCTCCTTTGACAAGAGGTGCTTCTTGTTGCCTGTCTATTGTCACTGAATTGTTGCTGCCATCTTTCCATATAACCCTCTCAGTTTTATTTTTAACTAATTAATACTAATTTATAAACTTACAGGGTACAAAATGATGCTTCATTGTGGAATGATTAACAAATTTTGTGGTCAGATTATCTAAGACACGATATCTTAGCTCTTTTGAAATATAAGAGAACATCGTTGCTAACAACATGGGGAACCAGAATTTACTCTCTGAATCTAACTACAATTTCATACCCAGTGACCACTGTCTCCTCTTTTCCATACTACAACCCACCTCATCTTCTGATAATTGCCATTCTACTGGCAAAAACATCAATATTTTTTGGATTCCATGTATAAGTGAAGTCATATGGTATTTATCACCCAGTTTCAGGCTTATTCCACTTAACATGAAACTCTTAAGCTTCACTCATATGTGACAAGTGACAGAGATTCTTTTTATTTACTTTTGCTTTTTAAGACTAAATAGTGTTCCTTTGTATATAGACATCACAATCTGGAGGTGAGCAGATCTCTGTAACCAGCTGATTGCGAGTTCCCTTTTCTGTTTTTTTTTTCCATTTTTCAACACTGTTCTTCACCTGCATTTTTACTTCTTGCCTTTTTTAAAGACAAAACATACCCAGTTTCTAACTGAAACCATAACTGTAAACTATTATCATATAAGTCTTTGGAAGCACTGAGATATGCTGACCTCAGTGTTGTAAGCAATTACAGCCCAGATGTCCCTCCCCATGAGTCTGATTTACAGCCATCTTGAATCTTCATGTATTTGGAGATCTAAGACCTGGAGAATTTTAAATGTGGTTATTTCACAGGATAGCTGTATTCAAAGTCAGAAAGCCATTGTAAATCCGTAGTGTGGATTGGCCCCCATTGGCTGGATTGCATGTGACCAGTCAGTGGGAAGTTAGGGAGCCTTCCAGGTTGTTGGAGGGCAATGACACAGGGTGACCAGCCAGAGCATCACAGAGAATTAGATCAACAGGGAAATAGATGCTCCTCCCTCAAACTCTCCTTTCCCCTCTGCAGTTACCAGAACAGGGGAAAAGATGTGTGCTGTCTACCTGGCTTGTGTCCCTGGGGAAGGATGGAGACTTGCATGCTGGCCAGTTACCTCTCAAAGAAATGGCACTCTGGTCAATTTTCCTCATCTTCCCTGGTGCTTCCTTTAAACACTCAGAATGCACTCTGGGCCACAGTTCTTCTCAGAGTGATAAAAATAACCTGAATGTTGCACACAAAAAGGTCAAGGGCGTGGAATTATTTTTCAGTTTTAAATGTTATTACCAAAATACTACAGTCCACCACAATAGGTACAAATTAGCGGTGTTTGTATTTATCTTGTTCTAAGGTCCAGCTTCTACATCTATTTGGGAGGCATGCCAACTTTCGTAAATGGGATATGAAGGAGATACTTTCACCTTCACTGAACCTCATAGTTAGTATCATGCACTAAGGGAAGTTTATGGATTGCCATTAAAATGAACTGAGGTTGTGAAAATTGATTAAGAGAATGTGAAAGCATGCAGCCCATCAGCCTGGCATGTTCTCACTAGGAAACATCCCCAGCGTGTGCTCAGGACAATGTCAATGTGTCCATGTGCATGTGACCTTGGCTCACTATGACTTTTTATCTAAGTTATTGCTCTTGTTGACATTTTCACGTGTTCAGCAGCAGATGAGGGGCGGAGACAAAGCTTCTCATGATCGTGCCCGATAACAAAAAGACGGTGTGCAGACATATATTTCAGATGTATATGCTGGCATAACTTGTAAGCAACTAAAAATGCCAAGATAAACAGAGAACACACCACAAGATAATTTCTTTTCTTTAGAAATTGGTTTGGTTTCATTTATTTGCTAATTCTCAAGACATGTGAATGCATTTCACTCACTGGACAAGATTGATGATTCGCTGCTGAACAAAATATGTAGATGAGCTTTGTACACTACTATAGCTGTCACATTTACTGCACAGCACTGTGTACTGTTGATCCCCCAATTTGTCCCAAAGCCAGATGGCTCTGACACAGGAGGAATGGGAGGGAAGGAACATTTGGGGCTTCATGTGTTCTGGTGCTTTTAAAATCCTGTATAGAGAGAGGCTAAGAGACAAGGTAGATCAGATGGATGATACCTTCCAGAAATTTCTCCTTCACATACATCTGCTTTTCCATATTTTATAAATGTTTTAAAGTTTATCTTTCCTTTGCTTTGATAACTTTTCTCTTCTTCGCTGTCTGTGCCTGTTCACTTACCTGCCTCTCCGAGAAAGCATCTATAATACAGATGTGGGTGAATCTATCTCTCAAAGCAAATTAGGGCAGCAGAGAATATTTGAGTAGAGGACTAAGAATATGTCTCCGACATATCTTCACTTCATGCCTGGTTATTTAAATCAGAGGCCCAGAATAGAAAGTTAATTAAGCATTGAGGGACATCAATGGCCACTGCTTTAGCTTGGAAAGAGCTGGAGACCCCATATAGATGAATGGACACGACAGTATTCCAGGGAAGTTCCACTTAGAAAATACAAGAGTTTTAATTTCATTTAATCATAGTGTTTCAAGAAATGGTACTCCTTTCATTTTAAAATGTAAAAAAATGCACTATATACAAAACACAGTTACAGAGCTGGGTCTGCTCTGTGGTGGTCAGCAGTAGTTTAAACAATGGAAGTCAAACTTGGGTGGCTCTTAGAGAATCCCAAGGACAAAGTGTTTTCAGTTTTAACGTTTGCAATTTGAAATAAAATCTTAATGAACTTACATTATTTAGAAGATGGGGACATTTCAGCTTCATAAAAGTATTACATATTGACTATCTCTAAATGTTCAACCCCTTGCCCCTTCCAAGCAGTTTCCTAGGTGTCTCAGACCACAGGGATAGTTTTTGTATCGGCAGAAATGGAAGACAGAGCCATACACGCCCTCCGCAGCCTTGGAGCAAGGCATCCTCTCATCTCAGTGAGTCCTGGCACACATGTGCAAAGTCCTGCTAGTGGACCCACCCTGACACAGATCCTCCCAGCATCTGCCACTCTCCCGGTGTCTATAGATCCTTCTGAATGCCCTGAGATTGAATTCCTCCAGTTTACTTAGGATTCTCAGACCTGGATTTCTAATGGGGAATGCATAGCCTTGAGTAGAACAAGTTTTAGAACAGAACAGAATGGTGCTGGAAATTAAATATCTTTTCAGTCACTTTGTGAGCATTCAGTGAGTACTGGTGATAGGAACTGATGAGTGAGTGTGTGAATACATGAGTGTGTGAATACATGAGTGAGTGTGTGAATACATGAGTGTGTGAATACATGAGTGAGTGTGTGAATACATGAGTGTGTGAATACATGAGTGAGTGTGTGAATACATGAGTGAGTGTGTGAATACATGAGTGAGTGTGTGAATACATGATTGAGCATTTTAGCAAGGCTCCAGAAGCATGGCGGTTGTGTTACGTCTACAGGGAGACTTTGTCTTGAGGAATTAAAATTACTTTTATTCCCCAAGTACTGGTTGGTTTTCTGTTTGCTGGCTGTTCGTTTTCCATTTGTCTTCTTAGATCTACTAGCAGTGAGATTCAGAATTTGTCTGGACAAATGTTTTCAGCTTTTTAGACCACAACAAAAAGCCTCAAAAGTAATAAAGAAATCCATTTTTAGAACCTAGTTTTAGAAGAAAAAAAAGCTTTCAGGGAGATATATCCGCTCTTTTAAAAACTTAAGATGTCACGAAAAGAGACTCAGTGAAAACGGAATTGCTATGTGTGACATACTTGCTTTCTTGAGACTGCCACTGGCTGAAGAGTTTCACACAACATTTGCTCGGATAATTTGAATAATTTGTTGGAAATTTCACTGTGTGCTCATAGCTGTGGACGAGCTGCTAAGAAAGCCCACTGGATATAACTTTTTGCTACAAAATCTGCCACCTGACTGAAAACAAGGCTACATTTTTTGATGCGTGGTTTGTACCACTATAACCTAAGTTCAAAGATGACTTCTGACTGCGGGGCACACTACACCAACAGGGGGAAAGAAAGCAATGGGCGGGCTCTTTCCTCCCTGCCCATTTCCTGCTTTACCTTGACTGTGACTTCTCGGTGCTGTGACGAAAGGGACCAGAACAAAGGAAACTGAGCTTCCTCTATTCTTGGGCCTTCTGATAGTAGAGAGGATGACGCGGAGGACAAACTGGGAGTGCACCGGACCATTCAGAATGGCAGAGAGGGGCCCTGATGAGCAGATAATCACTACAATTACAAGTAAATGCATGGCCAATTCAGAGGACTCTGCTGAGAGCAACTGTAGTGTGGCTTGTACTTTCTGTATCCTTGGATATTTGACAGCGTGTCCCCTGTGAGCATAACTCATAATTCAACATCTGTTCCATGTGATTTATGCAAATGAAGTTTGGTATCAGCAAAGGTGGACTGCAAACTGTTGTGTGTGTGGATAGGAGGAAACCCAGAAGCACTGAGTATGGGCAAACGCAATACAGGGACTTAGGGAAAAGACATTTCTTGCTCCATCATCCCTTAGGTTTGACATGCTGTGCAAACTTGCATCTAATAGCCTACTCTGTTTCTATTTTTATCTCAGGTTAGTTCGTTTTGATTGGTGACACATGGGCAATGTATTCCAATCGGAGTAATGGAGGTTCTTTCCTCAATGTGTCTTTTGTCTGGCTTCTCTTTTCAGCCTGCTGATTACATGCAAATGGCCGAGAGCTTAATTTGGGATGGGGGATGGATGACCTCCTAAAGTGTCTAGCTCTTATTCCAGGAGATCTCTGGGTACTCCTTTGCTATATATGGTCCTGCAGTTGTGCCAAATGGCATCTTCCTCCTCCATTACCATCGTGATACTGAGCTTCAGACAGGTAGGGAACCATTTCAAGATGCTTACACAGGCTCAGTGTGGTTTGCTTAAAAGATTCTTAGGAAAGAATAGCATCTTTCACAAATCTCGGGGGACTTTATGTTTTTGTGAAGAACGTTTCAAAAGTTACTGTACTAAACTCTGTGTTACAGTTGCAGATTTTCAGATGAATATGCGTTTAAATGGCCCATTAGTTTCTTTTTAATAAAGTGTGTGAAAAACTTGTTAATTAAATAGAAAAGAGGATAGGGTCTCTTTTATTCACTGTTTGTTTTATCATTGGCCCATATCGTCCTTAAATTTCTGAACAATCATCTTTCCATCGTTTTTATATACGGAGAAGAGAAATTTCCAATGAATCTCCTAATCCCCTGGAGAAAAGGACACAAGGAGGAGAGGGAGTGGCCTTTGCCTGTGTAGCGTTCCCCAAGACCAAGAATGCCCAGCCTCAGACCTAGAGGTTGAATTGAATTTTGATATCACAGCGTCTTCAAGCTTCCTGCTGTAGCATCTTTCTTTCATAGCCCAGTTCAGGAACTGTGCAGTAGCTTCTTGTGGGTTTCATTTTAGATCTAGACGACTTGAGCAGTGTAAAGAAGTGAAAACAAAAGCATATAAAATGCTAGGCTAGGTTCTCAGGCTATGGAGTACAGAAGACACAGATACTGAAACATTGCTGAGTGATTTAAGGGTGAGTGATGACTACCCCTTTCCTCTGTGTGTCTCCTGCTCTGACCTGCTGCTGCTGAGGCTACTCTCCATTACAGAAAAGAGTTAAAAAAGAATCATGCCTCCTCGTTTGGATTATGATTAAGTTCCATTCTTGTAAGTTGCAAGAAGAAAAATACCAACTATTTCTCAAGTTGCCTATATGGAAATTCCCCATCAAGTCACCATGAGCAATGAGTGATGCAGATTACTAACGTGACAGAGCATGCCGATAGTTTGGGAATGGATGTGTAACAATTAATAGTGTCAATTTTAAAAAACTTGAGAGACTCAACTAGGAGAGAAGCCTGTGGGCATGCCTGTGAGGTATTATCTAGATTAGGTTAGACTCTGGGAATGTCTGTGTAAAAGTGCAAAGTTGAGGTTGGAGATGTTGTAGATGCCAGGACCATGGGACTTCCTCTAAAGAAAGTAACAGGATCAGAGTAAAGATGCTTAGGAAAGAGGCTGTGTGTGCTACAGGCAGCAGCTGGAGGTGTGGGTGTGCTACAGGCAACAGCTGGAGGTGTGGGGCAGCAGCTGGAGGTGTGGGTGTGCTGCAGGCAGCAGCTGGAGGTGTGGGTGTGCTACAGGCAGCAGCTGGAGGTGTGGGTGTGCTACAGGCAGCAGCTGGAGGTGTGGGTGTGCTACAGGCAGCAGCTGGAGGTGTGGGTGTGCTGCAGTCAAGAGCTGGACATATGTGCTGCAGGTAACACCTAAAGATGCGGGGATGCTCAACTCCCTTCGAACCCAGGTGATTTCATCCAGAGCCCCAGATGCTAGACTCACAGCTGTAGCATTTGGTTGTTTTCGCTGCTGGGATCTGGTCTGATCCTTGCTTTGTTCCCTTTTTACCTATGCGGGTGTTGATTCTGTGCCATTGTAAACTGAAATATACAATTTGCTTTTGACTGTGTAGGAACTCATAGCTAAGATATTGTTTGAATCTCCTGTATGAGAATTGCTCCGCTGTCTCTTAAGCAGTGTTGGCTTAAAGTCTTTGGAGACTTCTAAAGTTGTACTAATGCATTGTGAGAGTGCCATAAGCCTGGAGACGGGTACAAAGTCAGAGGCTTAAGTGATGCGCTTGAGTATCAAGCTGATATAGGGTGGAGTTGTGAGAGCTAAAAATTGTTCATTTAACAGGATTTTAGAGTAACAGAAGAGACAAGCATCTGGGCATGCCTGTGAGGAACTATTGTGATTGAGATAGTTTCTGGCCATGCCTGTTAGGTTAACCAAGCTGTGAGGATAAAATGGAGAAATGAGCTGAGTGGTAAACTTCACCTTTCCCTGCTTCCTGATGAACAATGCAGTGTGACCAGCTGCTTTAGGCTCCTGCCACCGTAGGCAACACTTACGGTTAGTATGAATTGTCAACTTGGCAAAGTCTAGAATTGCCCGGGAGATGAACCTCTGGGCGTGCCTGTGGGGAGAGTCTTAAGTTAGCTGATACACGAAGACCTGTCCTAAGCATGGACAAGACTACTCTCCGGTCATGGAATTCTGGATTTTATAAAGTGGAGAAAAAGGCAAGCTGAGAAAGAGGTAATGCATTCATTAATTATTCTCTGCTTTTCAATTATGGATGTGCCCAGGTTGTTTGAGCTCCTGCTGCCCTGGCCTTCTTGAGGGATTGTATCCCTAAATTATGAGCTAAGATAACCTTTTATTTTTTCTTCATTGTTTTTTTTTTTAGGTATTTTGTCATAGTAGCAAGACAAGCAATTAATACACATATATTTATTTTTGGCCAGGAAGATGATTTTACTCACATCCCAGAGGTAACCACAGAATATTCCATCATGGTTATTTTGTACTATGTGCTATATAATCAATACTTTGTGATTGATTAATTTTTCATTCATTTATCAATTACTGCTTCATTATAAGCACTGTTGTAAGCCCTGGAGTTGCCAGGTTTGTTAAAGCCTGTAGGGCCTCTGATTCTAGAACTGAGATCATAATAAGAATAACAAAGAATAACTATAAGACATTGTTAATTATATATTGTATTAATAATTCTATGCAAAATAAATTGGGTATAATGGCTAATTTTATGTTTTGGTGTACTGGAAAAATTCTTAGACATTATTCTGGGTGTGTCTGTGAGAATGTTTCTGGAGAGACTGATATTTGAATCTGTAGGTGAAGTAAAACAAAGTGTCTCTCTGATCTGGCTGGACCTGTTCAGTGAATTGGAGTTCTAGGTAGAACAAAATGACTGACCATCACTTGGAAGGAGAAGTAATTCCACCTCTCTGTGTCTAAGTCAGGGAAGTAATTTTCTCTTGCCACTGTATTTGAACAGAAGCCCCAGCTCTTCCTGCATCACACCCTGTCTGTCCTTCAGACCGGTGGGCTCTCAATGCATCCTGTCTGTGCTCATGTTTCTCAGGCTCAGATTATCAGCACCTGCTCTGATGAGTCTCTAGCTTACTGATTATTAGCCTCCATCATATGC
The DNA here is from genome assembly GCA_004026605.1 of Ondatra zibethicus. Lineage (NCBI taxonomy): Eukaryota > Metazoa > Chordata > Mammalia > Rodentia > Cricetidae > Ondatra > Ondatra zibethicus. The sequence goes on from PVIU01006703.1 coordinate 31,569, forward strand.
GCTAATTCCTTGCCACAAATCTCTCAACACACACATAGACACATGCACATACACACAGAGAGAGACATACACATACAGACACACAAAAATAGACATAGCCACACAGACACAGACATATACACACAGACATATGCACACAGACACATACAAACACACACAGACACAGATACACGCACACACGCGCGCACACACACACACACACACACACACTATTAGTATTGGTTCTCTGGAGAGTTTCACCAAATCCTCCACATTATTTTAGGGTTTGCTAAAATAGACCATGGAGTCCTTGAGTAGAGTGGACACAGATAGAAATAAATGAACAAACAAACAAAGAAATGTGAAAGAATAGACAAATCTTTCAAGAACACTTCAAATAATTTATTATGTAATTTCCCTCCCTGAAAGGTAAAACTCTACTCCTTCTACCCTTGGGTGTGGACACCTCTCAGTGATTTGTTTCCAAGGAATAGATTACTCTATGATATAGTAGAAAGGGTAGAAAGAAATGAATTTATGTTTGTGATGTCTAACAAACATTGCTTTGGTCACATGATTAAGGTCAACCCTGTCATGGAATGATAGCTTCTTTAATGATAAGCCGTGTTGATAGCACATACCCTTGATATGATGTGATGAAACACCCACCTCAGTACAATTATGTAAGAAATAAAAACCGACGCAAGACAAAACAAGTTGGGGAGAAGCACAAAAGGCACTTGGGCAATACTTCTTAAAGTGAAAGGAGAAAGAATGAGGAACGCCTGAGACAAGAAAAGACAAAGGGCACTGATGTGGGATTCCCCTCTGCATGCTGTGAATACCATTGGTTAATAAAGAAACTGGCTTGGCCTGTTAGGGCAAAACAGAAGTAGCTGGGGAAAGCTAGGCTGAATGCTGGGAGAGAGAAGCCGTGTAGCCCTGCCGGAGACAGACTCCGGAACTTTACCCTGTCAGTAAGTTACAGCCTCATGGTGATATACAGATTAATAGAAATGGATTAAATTGAGATGTTAGAGTTAGCCAATAAGAAGCTAGAGCTAATGGGCCAAGCAGTGATTTAATTAATACAGTTTCTGTGTTATTTCGGGAGTCTGGATGGCGGGAAACAAACAATCGGCCCCCAACAACAGGGCATGATGACTAAAGAATCCAGGTTAGTGCCTAGGATTGAAGTGGAGACCAAAAAGAGACAGTGAATTGCAAACTATGAAAACCAGTCAGCACCTCACTGGTGCGTTAACTTGGTGGCTGGTTTACCAGCTGCAGTAAATATGCAGTGGTAACCCGAAGATGAACAAGAGGAAAACTGCATGTGGGCTCTGTGTGAACTTTGCATGTTTTTGTAAACAAAAGCATCCTAAAACTACATTTCTTAAGGAAAAGCTAAAGAACATAGAGAAACGTGAGCTTAGCTAGATGGGGACTTAGGGAAGTTACAGGATGTGGCCTCTGAGATCAGATGCTGCTGGTGATGCTGCTGCTGGTTTTGATGACCATTTGAAGTGCACTCTGAGGGGAAATGGGAAAGCCAGACTCTAACTGGGAAGTGATGGGGTGTTTGAGGGAATGAAAGACGTCTGTGTGAGCAAGGAGGAGCTGGCAACGCTAGGGAGGAATCAGAGCTTCGACTTGACAGCCAGCTGTATGGACGAATTCATATTTCATTTGAAGAGCAATGGGAAGGAATTAAAAGGTCTCAGTGTCTAGATAGAGGGAGCCATTATGGGGTTAGGGAGAAACATGGTGTTAGGGAAATTTTCAGGAATCCACAAGGATGTCCCCAGCTAAGACTCCTAGCAATAGTGGAGAGGGTGTCTGAAAGGGTATTACCCTTTAATCAGATTAGTGACTACCCTAATTGTCATCATAGAACCTGCATCCAGTAACTGATGGAAGCAGATGCAGGCACCCATAGCCAAGCACTGGGTTGAGCTCCTGGAGAAGGAAGAGGGGTCATATAAACAATGGAGGCTCAAGAGCATGATGGGGAAAAACCACAGAGTCAGCAGACCCGAGACAGTGGGAGCTCGTGGACTATGGACTGACAACTGAGGAACCTGCATGGGACTGAGCTAGACCCTCTGAATGTGGGTGACAGTAATGTGGCTTAATCTGTTGGTGATGGAGAGCTGGCAGTCACACCAGAACCTATCCCTGGTGCATAAACTGGCGTTTTGGAGCTCGTCCCCTGTGGTGAGATACCTTGCTCAGCCTTGGTACGGGAGGAGGGGCTTGGTCCTGCTTCAAATTGGTATCCCAGACCTGTTGACTCCACAAGGAAGGCCTTACCCCCTCTAAGGAATAGATGGGGGATAGGAAAGGGGAGGTGTGGAAGGCAGGAGAAGGGGAGGAAGGGAGAACTGGGGTTGGTATGTAAAATAAATGTAAAATAAAAAGTATGGAAAAAAGGTCTCAAGTAGAAATTTATCAGTCTCAGGATGCCAAAGCACTCAGTAACCATGCATGGATATTTACATCATATGAGACACACTCCAATACTATGGTGGTGGATGCTGCTGTTGTTTTGTGGACACACTGAGATGCACTCCAGTACTATAGTGGTAGCAGTGGATGCTGCTATTGTTTTGTGGACACTCTGAGATGCACTTCAATACTGTAGTGGTAACAGTGGTTGCTGATGTTGTTTTGTGTACACACTAAGATGCACTCCAGTACTATAGTGGTAGCAGTGGATGCTGCTGTTGCTTTGTGTACACATGTCTGAAGAGAAGGAGTGAAAGCATGGGTGCTGGTAGAAAGCTTTTGGAGCACAGTAGTGACGTGCTCAGTGAATGCATCAGCGTTTAAAGAAAACAAACTCTTTTGAAAAAGCTAAGGACTTGGTGATAAGTCACTGGATTGAAGGTAGTGCTGTTATAACCTTTGTCTCAGTGCCAAGAGGTGCCTATGTCTGTGAGGAAATATAATTGATTAGGGTGTGTTGAACTGCATGATGATAATGTGGGCATTCCATAATACGCCCAAATGTTCTATTTTATATTACAGAACCAGAAAATTTGGAGTTATGATTACCATATGGTCCAAAGTGTTTTACATGAGACATTTTGACCTAATGTACATTTTGGTCTAATGTACATCTTTTGTCCTGAAGAGTGTTCCAAGTGGCCTTGAGAAGAAGCTGCACTCTCCTGTTGATCAGATAGTGTTTGGTATAATTGTTTATGGTGATATTAGCATCTTCTGTTTCCTTAACGATTTCCTTTCTAGTTGAAAACAGACCCTTGACATTTCCAAGGGTTAGTTTGAAATTGTTGTTTATTCAGCTCTATCCATTTCTCCTTCATGTATTTTAGGGGTCTGGTATTAGGTGCCAATATGTTCATAAATATTATGCCATCCTACATACCGGCCATTCTATCATTATAGACTACTCTTGGTTTCTATGTCCTAGTCTATTTTTAGTTATGTAACAAAATACGTTTGTCTAGGAGTTTGAAAAATAGAAATTTCTGTCTCCCAATTCTGGAGGATCATAATCTAAGATCTAGGCACTTGTAGCTTTGGTGTCTGGTGATGGCTAACTCCACTAGAGAGTGGGTGTTGTGACCTCGCACAGAGGTGAGGGGAAGAGAGTGAAGCTCCCTTAGGACCTTTGGCAAAGGCCTCAGTTCCATTTATGAGGGCTTAAGCCTCATAACTTAATTATCTCTTTAATATCCGCCTCTTAGTAGCTACTCTGGTGATTAAATTTCCACATATAAATTTCCGAGAGGAACTATCATTCCAAACAGAACTCTACAACTTTACCTTGATGTTGATTTTGCCTGATGTCAGTCTGTCCACTCTGACTCTACACTGATTGTACATTCCCACGATCTACATTTTCCCCCATTTTTAAAATCTTTCCCTCTGCATGGTATTTTAATCTAAACTAGGTCTCTGGGAGAGACCCCATGGTTGATTTATTAAGTGTGGAATTTTGGACCTGTATGAAGTGATTCCTATAATTGAAATTTTTAAAAATCAACAAATACTTGTTATACCCTGATTAGAGAGCCTAAGATTTACACTCAGGGGTCCCTATGTGCTGGATTATGTTTTCTTTAATTTATAATGAACTTGCTGTGAACATGTGTTCACTTATACATTCATACAATTGTCCTCATCAACAGTTTGTGAGGGAGCTGTCTGGCTTTTTTTTTTTCTCTTAGTTTGTTCTCTTCCCATCACCCAGGACCTGGTATGGAAAATGAAGAATTTAGGGATTAACTTTTACAAATAGACACACAACACTTACTACTGTTTTAATGTAGCTAATATCCTCGGTAACTCTAGACTCTCCAGAGGAGGATGCTAAGTTGGCACAACTAGCCATCGTCATTTATGCCATTCCCCTTTAAAAATAGCCACATACCACTTACAAGGGTTGAGATAATATGAGGATTATTGCAATATCATTGAAAGAGCATAGACTTTGGATATGCAGACCAATGTCAGCTCAGCCACTTGCCAAGCTGTGTGAGGAGCAGAAATACCATGTCTATCAACTCTTTAATGTTACTGGTATGACTAAATCAAATTAAATAGTCATAGATGGCTAATTATATTATACCTTGAAATTACTTTTAATGCTGATTTTATAAGTTAGTGATAAGTAAACAGGTAAAATATGTGATTTCTTTTTTGGACAAATGTAAATTCTTCTCACTGAAACACAGAGTTTCTAAGATAAATGGCTTTGGAGAGTTTAGTCATCTCACTGAATGTACAGTAGACACTTGACTATTTGGAGAAAGACCGTTTCTGCTCTGATGTTCAGCATAATACAATTGAGATATAGTAAAGTGTCTTGAATGACTTGGCCACCAGGAAAGTCATGCATTGACTTAAGGAGTGGGAATTGCTCCTGGAGCTGTGCAAATTGATATTTGGGCCTCCAGAATCCATTTGAAAATAAATGGATTTCATTTTTCAGTGTAGTGGAATGCTGGACAGCCCATGTTGTTTTAGCATCTCTGCCATTGATGAGGAATGTAGATATAAAAGGTTCGGGAGTGTGAGAATTCCTTCGTCTTCAGAAAACTTTTCATAGCACGGAGGCGTTTTGTGTTTGATCTTATGGTACTTGATTAACACAGATGGAATAGTTGCTTCCCCAAATTTGATGGTTCAAGACATTTTTAACTCAATATCCTCAGATTTTAGAGTGTACAAGTGTATCTTGGCTATTAAGTCTTTTATTCAGAAGAAAAGCAGCAGTCATGTCTTAGGGAATGAGATGTTTGTTATGGATACAGGCAAGAAGGAAAAATGGTCATTCATAGGAAATTATTCTTCATGAGCCTGTCTCTGGGTTTCTTGTGTTTGTTAGTTGGTTTAATATTGGAAATGTTTAGGCCACCTTTTAAAAGTTTAAAATTGTTTCTAAATAAATCAGCGAATTATAGAATAAATCAGTCTATAGAGCAAGAAACCCCCATGTTGCAACCCTTTTTGGTTGGTAGTAGATAGACTTCCCTGTGCAACTCTGCCCTCTAGTGTCTCAAAGGAACCATGGTCATAGTGTTCTTGGGTTCTGCTGGAGTTCCGAGTTAGGTCTCTGTACTTTTCTCATGCTCCTTGGAAATGAACAAGCCAAGATTAAATCATTGAAGGTTTTCATTTTAAAATTAGAATTTATTTAATTTTTTTAAAAAAATCAACGTTAAAAAGATGTATTATCTATCATTGCGTACCTAATAAGTGTGAATGAAAATTTTCTATTTGTCTAGGTTTTTAATCAAAACATTTTGTATCTATCTATCTATCTATCTATCTATCTATCTATCTATCTATCTACTAGTCTTCTTGTTGGTGGGGTAAAATTCTTCAGGCATTTTGGAATAATTTTTAAGTCAATTTAAGAAAAGAAAACCTGTGAACTTAAGCAGAGTGTAAATTCATTTGCATTTATTTTAGGGAGGGCATTCAATTATTGTTCATTGTATTTCTGGATGGGGTATATTTAAAGATAAGATAATTATTAACACCTAATAGTATCAGAGTATCAGTTGAAAATCAAACTGATGAACAAGGCATAAATTCTTTAACAACATAATTATCTGGTCTCACATGTATAAAAGTAACTACTGACAAATAATTGGAAAGACTTTATTATTTAAGAGAGAAACTGATCACGTCTTAACTTCTGCTTTATTATTTTCAGAGAAAACATTTTACATTGCTTGGAGCCACATGTCTAAAGAGAATTAGATGAAACACCATTTTAATGATGTAAAGCTTATGAACGATATTTGAAAATGAGGGGTGTTTTATCACTACTGATTATTTTACTAATGGCAAGCTATCATGCTTGAGGGAGGACTGTTTTCCAGGCGGCTTTAATTCTTAGTTAACAGCCAGCTGAACATTAATTAAATCATAACTACTGAGGCACCTACCATCTCTGAGGCACTTTCATGGTGAGCGGATGTGTGAAGAAGAATACTTTCTATGTAGTTGTGAGTCCCTAGTGGTGCATCCTGGAAATAACAAAGATATTGAAGGAAGCAGGAGGGGAGATGTGAATAATTTTACTTTTCTAGGTGGGACATAAAATTTAACGTTAGAGTTACAGTGTATTTTAACAATTTAAACAGTTTGTTTTAGGCAAAAATTATTTGTCTGCAAACACATCGAAATTTTTCCTTTTCAGATTAACGAAGCCAAAATTTCTCTTGGTTTGAGGTACAAAAACCACAATCATTTAAGGGCATTGTTCTAAGAAACTTGTTTTTCATCTGTCCCCATCTTTCTGACTGACTCACTAATGTGCCAAGAAGTGTATGGAAGCGTGGCAAACAGTGGGAACACTGCTGTCTCTGTCAGGGAAATCCATTTCAACTCTGATTTCATCTTTTAGATAGATAGATAGATAGATAGATAGATAGATAGATAGATAGATAGATAGACAGACAGATAGCGAGAGATAGATATAGTGAGGAGGCTAACATACACACACACACACACATACACACACACGTATAATCCTACTTCCTTGGTATTCGTTGTGAGAATCCTTAGAATCTACCCCTTGACTATTTTGAGAATACATCACTATAGTATTGACTATAGTCTCCATAGAGCTCTTGAACTTGATTCTTCCTAATTGAAAATTAAATCCTTTGGCCAACACTCCTGGCCCATGGTGAGTATGATCTATTTTCTGCTTCTTAGTTCTGCATCTTCAGATTTCACATAAAGGAGAGATCATATAATATTTGCTGTCTTTGTGTGTGTGTGTGTGTGTGTGTGTGTGTGTGTGTGTGTTTGTATGCATTCATGCTTGTGTGTGGCTTATTTCACTTAACATAACATCTCTTGGTTCATCTATATCATAATAAAGAGAAAGCTATTTCTCTTTGTTTATGCAAAACTGAATGTGTATCATTGTTAGGTTTTGGAAGTAGGTTATTGATTCAAGAAGAAAGTGGAATGGAACACTGGAGACTAAGGAGTTTACTATAAGTGTTATTAATGCTATAGGCAGACAGAGGGACAACAACATGGTAAGATAGTTTAGGCCCCAACACCAGAGAGAGACATCATGGCAAGGTCTCTAAATATATTCAAGCCTATGTGGCAAATGAGGGAACATCTTTCTATATGAGGTTTGAAGCCAGAGTCTCCGAGTCCCAGGCAGAAGGGGACAAATGTATCCTTTCTTTGATGTAGACTGAGTTTCCATGTGATTGTGACAGAGGCAGGTCTAGTAGGTCAGGAGATTGACAAGTAGTGTCCACTATGATACCTGGTAGTATCTATGAGATGAGACGTGCACAGAGGCTGGATTCTAACATAACATTCTAGTCATTATGTGTATATGCCAAATTTTCTCTATCTATTCACGTGCAATAGATGGTCACAGGTAGATTCTCTATTTCGTTGCCAGGAATAATGCTGTAATAGACTGTGTTGGTGCAAGTAGCCCTTGTTAGGCACCAAGCAAGTTCATTTCTTTTGGAGCATACCCAGTGTTAAGATTCTTGGGCTATGTGATAATTCTGTTTTCTACTTCTGGAGCAGTCTTCTTGCCTTTACACAGCTATATCATCCGTAAACACTGTGTGGAGATGCCTTGCCTCTATATTCTTTTACCCTATAATCTTTTCAATAATAGTCATTCTAACAGGTGTGATATAATAACTCATTGTGGTTTCCTTACATTTCCTTGATGACTAGGAATGTTGAACTTTTTTTCACATGCTTTTGTCCTTTTCAGAAATGTTGACTTAGGTCTTTTAAATGCAGATTTTATTTCCTTACTATTATCTGCATGAATGCATGGATTACAAATATTTTCTTTCACTCTGTAGATTGTCTCTTTATCACAATGGACAGTTTTCTTTGCTACATAGTATCTTTTAAATTTAAGTGTCATTATTATTTATTACTTCATTTTTGATATCTGTGTTTTTAGTGTCTTATCTAAACAAACCAATGTTTATGTAAGCAACTCAAAAACTCAGTGGGTTACACACAAAAAGAAAAGACACAAAAGTACAAAGGGGTTTGTTGAGAAGAAGAGTGTCATTAGATGTTGTAGGAAGGGCCGCTTGTTTGTTCCCGGCTGCCCAGACTCCCAAAATAACCACACAGAAGCTATATTATTTGCAATACTGTCTGGTCAATAGCTTAAGTTTATTTCTGGCTAACTCAAATTTTAAATTAACCAATCTCCATTAATCTGTGTATCACCACGAGGTTGTGGCTTACCTGGCAAAGCTCCAGCGTCTGTCTCCAGTGGGGCTACATGACTTCTCCTGACTCGGCCTTCTTTCTCCCAGCATTCAGTTTAATTTTCCCTGCCTAGCTCTGTTCTGCCCTGCCATAGGCTCAAAGCAGTTTCTTTATTAGCCAATGGTATTCACAGCATACAGAGGGGAATCCCACATCAATTGGGGGAGGGTGAGATGAGAGAAGGCGTGAAAATGACTGAAATTCTTTATATGCATATTTGAAACTGTCAAAGAATGAAAAACCCCTTCTGACTGCTGAGTTTGATACTACCTATGAGACAGCCACATTAATCCTCTGTGGTACTAAGGTAGTTCTTTCTATGCTTAGCATCTAACTTTTTAGTGCATTTCATCAAGTACTTCCACATCTACTAAGATAATCATATTTTTATTATTAATTATGTTAATGTGGTGTGTCATATTTATACTCTACATAGGCTGAACTTTTCTCACATTCCAAGAATAAACCCCAATTTATCTTTTGATATTCTGTTGCATTTGCTTTGCTGGTATTTTGTTGGTGATTCTCATCAGGGATATTGGTAATTTTCTTTCTTCATAGTGTCTTTGTATTACCTTAAAATCTCAGCACCATGAGCAGTGAGTTGCCCACATCTGACGTTGTCGTAGAGTTTAAAAGGATTGGCAACAGTATAAATATTTGATAGATTCAACAGTCAAGCCATCAAGTCTTGGGCTTATTTAATTATTTATTTGGCTACTGATGCAATCTCTTTACTAGTTATTGTTAGATTCATATTTCCTATTTTCTTGTAATTCACTCTTGGTGAAATATGAATCCAGAAACTTACCCATTTCTTGGGTTATCCATCTGTTGGCACACAACTGTCCAAAGTCACCCTTTAGCCTGTTTGTCTTTTAGTAGTATCATTTGAAACTCTTTTGTTTCTGATTTTCTTTTTATCCAGTTTGTCTAATTTTTTTATTTAGTTTACCCTTTCACAAAAGAATTCTTATTTTATTGGTTTTCTATTTCATTGTCTTACGTGGACTTATTTACTTTAGACTTATATTATCTCTATTATGAATATACTTTATATTTTTTGTATTATTTGGACTTAGTTTGATATATTTCTAGATCCTTAAAATGTAGTGTTGTTAAGGCCTTTTCTTATTTGATAGAGAAATTTATCACTATAAACATTTTAGGTCTCTCTTTGCTCTATCCTATATAGATTGATATACTGTCCTTTGCCTTATGACATTTTGCATTTCACTTTTGATTTCTTCTTTAACACATTTGTTATTCAATGCCCATGTATTTTGGAATTTTCTTAAATTCTACCATTAATGATTTCTGGTTTCATGTGATTGTGGTTGAAAAACATACTTGATGCTATTTTAATTTGTGCAGCTTGCTCTGCAGCCTAAAATGCAGTGCATTCTGGAGAATGCTGCATGTGTGTTGTGGAGATACTCTATTGAAACTACTCTATTTGTTGGTTAGGTTTATTTTGTCTGAAGTGTATTTGAAGTCTGATGTTTACTTACTGACTTCTGTCTCAGTGTTCTGAGCTTTGCTGAAAGTGAGTTACTAAAGTCCTAAATGATTATTGCATTAACCTAGCTCTCCCTTCAGACTTATAATACTTCTTATGTGTATGCATTTACTCTATTTTCCAATTGTTAAAACATCTTGATGAACTGATCCCCTTTATAATATATAATGAGCTCCTTTTTTGTATAGTTTGTGCATTAAAGTCTATTTAAACCCATTTAAAGTAGATGTACCCTGCAAAAGAAACTGCTGAATAACTATCAAATGTATTAAATATAAAGATGTGCAAATAATGCTTTTGCTTTACTGAAAATTGGAATATATTTATAGGTCCATTTAATTTTTACAGACTATTTAGAAAGTTAAACATAACATTAACACAAATGGATCCAGTTAATTGTTAGTCATATCTTCCAAGGGCATATGTTTTAGTTCAGACAACTTGAACAATATTTTCTATCCTACTTCAATAAAAATGATGTGAAAATTGTTATGAAAATATTCTTTTTCTGTCTGTAGCAAATAAAGGCAGTAAGTGAAATAAACACACGGTAAATCGAAAGCTTGTTTGTATGGTCAATAAAATGTTCTCAATAGTTAAGCCTTCATGTCCATGCATATTATACTATTTTGTATGGCAATATTATAATACTAAAAATGATTCATGTTTTAATAAAGGGTCTGTTCCAAACTGAAAACTTTCAATGGCATAACATAACATTTCATTGAGTAAAGAAAGTAATACTTAAATTAATATATGTGTGTGTGTCTGTGTGTGTGCGCGTGCGTGTGTGTGTCTGTGTGTGTGTGTGTGTGTGTGTGTGTGTGGTGCTTTCTGGGCTGTGCGTTAAACTCACCTAACCATCTCTGGGCAGAACCTCACTGACTGAAGATTAGTCTCCTCATGAGGAGCTGAGAAGATGTTCCACATTGGTAGACAGTTTCAATTTATATAGTTCAAAGACAAAGCCCCTCAAATAAGGTACTGACTGTATACAGGTGATAGTCTTATGATAGAAAATTGGTATATAACTTCTCATCAGTTTTGAGTCAGAATCTGTCCGGTACTTTAGAAGTGAGAGAGTTCATTTCTCATATCTTATCAGAGAGCCTGGTAATGGAATTCCTTCTCAATATTTGATGAAAACCAAGCAAAGTCCACAAAAAGATGCTGCTGTGATTAGATTATAGTTGATATCTTTTGTGGCAAATGTATCTAGGACTCATACAGAAAAACTGTTCATACATGTGGATGCTTGTGAGTTAAGGCTTACTTCTTTGCACAGAAAGAGGCAGGGGAAGCTGATGGAATTTAGGCAGGTGTTTATTGTTTTTAGAGAGGTATATTACTTTTAGGAATGAAAACATTTTAAAGATATGGTTGAAATCATTCATAGTGAAGGGCTAGAGTGTGTTTTTGTATCCCACCACATAAACACCTTTTCAAGCCAACTAGATGAAACTTGGTGATCCCAGATAAGGGACTCCTGTATTACAAACGCCACAATCCAAAACAAACCCCAGCTCCTGAGATGCTGGCAGTGATGACAGCTGCAACTTAGGGAGCTCTTATGTGCTGTGTGTTCTCAGAGTGCTTAATAGGACTGACACTGGAAATGTGTACGGGTGATCAGTTTAGGAACGCATTTCTTGCTTTGTACCCAGAGTCATAGGACCAGCCAGAACTTCTGAAATTAAAAGGTTAAGTCAATTTGGAGAAGTAAAAGATTCCCATCCATTTAGCGAGTTCATGAGGCACTGCTCAACACTAGGAGATTTGGATTAAATCTCATATAGTCTACTGATTCATTTCTAACTACACAGCTAATTCGAAACAGTATAATATTGTGACAGTTTACAAACCTAGAAAACAGACTAAGCAGTATAGTAGAAACAGGTAGGATTCCTCTTTCTCTCCCAGGCCTCAACCTACCTATGATTCCTAGAGGAAATCCTGAGAAAAGGAAAGGCCCCAGGCTTCTCAGGCTTCTGCAGATGCGTTTACATGTGTACCTGTGTATGTGTTTCCGTGTGCTGTTTGTCCCTCCTCACGGGAAACCCCTACATGCTGACTGCCTTCTCAGTACGTATGTTCCTGCTTTTTTTCAACAAATGTATTGTATTATTTAGAATGAATTTGGCAGTTGCAACACTTTCCTATTATCGGATCCTGATCTTCACTCTTACAAAGGTAAAATTGTGAATTCTGTATGCACACCGGGATTCTTTCTGTGGGACCACATCAGACAGGGAAGGGTTGGATTTTGCCCACCATCAGCACTGTAGGAGCCTGCATTCTCCATCAGCATTGTGGGACAGTGCTTGTTTCTCATATCCTCATGGTCAAGGAAATCATAAATAGTTAATTATCATTAAATTATTAATGCTACATAAAAGTGATACTCTGCTATTTTAATTCTCATTTCTCTAATCAGAGGCTAATGCTACTTCCTGGGTTTACTGGCCATTAGTATGCCTTTCATTTGTGTCATTTGTATAAATTCCATTCTTTAAAGACAATCTTTTGTTATATTTGTTCTTTGTCAGTTTTATACACATACATGGTGTTACCCTTCTGGTCCCATCCCCCTCCCCACAAGTCCCTTTTCCACTTTATGCCCCTTTGTTATGTTTTGTGACATACTGACTTTAACAGGGTCTGTCCTGGTGAACATGAACTATCTGTTGGGGCATAGTAGGCCCATCAGCTAGAGACAGCAACTGCCTCTCTGCATCCCTCCTCCCGTCTGAACTACTACTGTGTATGGATGCGGGTTCCACTCTGGTGTCACTGTGAGGAGTTCATCCTTAAGTTTGTCTTCTTGTCTACCACGGCCGCTTCAGTGCTAGACACCACGTCCACATTCCTTGGTGAGGCATGGAGAGGAGAAAGACAATCCCTCCAGATCCAGCTAGCAGTATCCAGGGAATATTTCTCAGAAATTACTTACAGTACTTAAGATGATATCTCATGAACCACAACTTATTCATGTGATCATGTCTAGAGAGAAGATAAGCCCAAATGTGCTGTATTTGTTCTGGTTAACATGAGACCTACTGAAGTAAACTTCATCAGTTCTTGACGAAGAACTGTGTGAGTAGATACTGGGCAATTATCACTCTCCACTATAGCCAGTTCTCTCAATACACGCATTCATTAATTAATAGTTCAATCTTTACCAGTCTCTTGTGGTGTGAATACTGCACTTAGCTTTGGATGTGAACTTCGCAGCAATTCTTATCTTTCAGCTTTTCTACATCTTACTACACAACACCACGCCTCCTGTTTACTATTGTTTAAGAGCCTCTCGTCACACCCAGTTGAATGCATAGGGGCGGCCATGTTTCTTGGTATCGCAGCAAGGCCTTCAGGAAGCAAGCTGAGCCACCAAGCTTGGGCTCGCTCCGTTCCTGCTTCCCAGGACTGATTATGGGGCCAGAGTCACTCCTGCCTTCCCAGCACAGACAGATTCCTGCTCCTGTCCCTTCCCTGAGGAGGCTTCTTTCTCACTGTTGAATGTTCTCACTCTATTCTCCACATGGAGCAATCCCTTCTAGATTTCTGAGGCATATCCAAAGCCACCGTCTTCCATGCTGTTTGTCACCATCAGTCCCTGGGCCATTGTTTCCTTCAGCTCCCTCCTAGAACCCCCTCAGCACTCTGTTAAAAATATTCTATTTTCATTTTTAAATTATACATGTCATGGGCTGTGTATATATACACATAAGTGCAGATGCCCTCGAAGTACAGAAGCTGTTGGACTCCCTGGAGCTATGAGCCATCACAGTGGGTGCTGGGAACTGAACCCAGGTCTTCTGCAAGAGTAGGGCATGCTCTGAACCGTTGAACTATTTTTTTGACCCTAAGAATTGAACTGTATCTGTCTTTGCTTCTGGAATTGGATGTAAACTTTCATGTGTGTGTATGCTACTCTGTGAACACCTGAAGACAGGATTTGTGTTTTTCTCTTCTTGTCTGTATCCAGAGCAGAACACTGATAACAGGAGCTGACAGATGATTTACTGTACATGTATGCACTTAGTGCCAAACGGTTATTTTATACAATCCAAACAATCATATTACACTTAAGAAATTTACACTTTGTGTGGTCCAAATAACATTATTGGTGATTAACCATAGTAGTAACTGGAGAAATATGTTCAGTTCAGAGATAGCACGGCCATCTGCTAGTGGCAGGGAGCACCAGAGGCCACCCCAGCACATCTATATATCTAGATGATTCCTTCTTAGCTAAGGAGAGGAAACAGAATTCAGGACCGATGCCAGTTTCTGCAATTTGTTCAGGGCAGTTTTCTCATAGACTCTGGGAGAGGGTGGTGAGACATCTTGGCTGCATTTGTGTCTCTGTTTGGAGTAGGAGCTGAGGGTCTGATTCTGCTCAGAAGATGATTTATTGGGCCATCCACAGCTGTTCTTGTCTCATTGGTGATCAAATCCTCACAAAACAAAACCGGATTCTGGTAAAACCCAAATGGATCCTGAGGAAAGATAGGTATTTGAAAAGATGAATTATCAGGGCTTGCAATGATTTGTGAAATGGACTGAGTGAGACAAAATTATTCTTATTCCCAAAAAATACTGACATCATGTATTATTTGTATTGTCTTCCTTGGCCTAGAAACCTGGCCTAAGTCTCATTATTTGACAGGAGTAGACATTTGCTATATGGCTGGTCAGGCAGGAGCTGTCTGCTCTGTATCATCACCACTGTATGTATACTGGTTAGGGCACATTCATATGGATAAATGCAAAGAATGCATTTGGCAAAACTATTTCTGCATAGTAGGACAAGGAAGTAGAAATTAAAAATACAAAGCTCAACTACAAACCTCACACTTCATGAATGGGAAACTGGAAAAAGAGCAATCCTGTGCTGGCATCAAAACACTAGTACTCTATCCAAGGTTACTTCAAGTCATTCTGGAAGAGCTAGATAATTAGGAAAGGAACACACACACACACACACACACACACACACACACACACACCCCACCATGTCAATGGGAATGTTATCTTTGTCTTCATTCTCAAGTTCCAACAAAACAAAACGAAAAAGCAATTTATTTTATTTTTGCCTCCTTCTTTGGTTAATAGGTTTTCTTTTCATAGGTTTACTAACAATATCAGGGTAGAATAAAATGTATAACCAGTTTACTTGTGGTTATCAATGGAGATCTGGAAGGAAAAATTGAATTTAATTCCATTTTTAACATCTCCAGATGTGTGTACATAAGTGAACAATTGCACATATGCACGCAAATACAATATGCTTCTGAATGAAGGATATAAGGCAAAGGGGTGATAACTTTGTCTTATTATTCTGTCAGGATATTAAAAAGTTAGAGCAGTCTGAAAAGTGAGATGTGGCAAAGGAGTGGTGTGGAAACTAGCTGGGCTTTGGGTGTAGTTACTAATGAATTGTCTAGAAATATTTGTTTGAATATAAAGCATATTGCACTATGCCTCAGCTATTCTACCCCTATACTCCTGTCCCCCTAGAATTTAGTTTTTTGTCTCTAAACATTACTCCAAATGGTCCACCTACTACCTAAAGCTTTCTGTAGCTATCTGTAGGTTAGCTATAATGAATAGATTGACTCCTTAACAAAAATTAAAGAGGGAGAATCAATCAGTAAAGTGCTTGCCTTGCAGAAACACAGACTTGAGTTTGATACTCGATACTAAAATAATAAAAGTTGGGCATGGTTACATGCTCCTGTAATTCCAGTGCTGGGAGGGAGAAACAGGCAGTTCCCTTGAGCTCACCACCCGGCTTGATTTATTTAATAAATGATAGGTCAAGTGAGGGAGCTCACTCAAAACAAGGTGGCTAGCTCCTAAGGAGCAATGTCTGAAGTCTCTATACACTCATGTACACCAACTGTGGTGGTTTGAAAGAAAACAGCCCCCCAAAGGAGTGGTCCTGTTAGGAGGTGTGACCTTGTTGAAGGAAGTGTTTCCCTGTGAGGGTGGGTTTTGAGGTCTTTTTTGCTCAAGCTGCCCTCAGTGTGACAGTCAGTTGACTTCCTGTTGCCTGCAAGATGTAACACTCTCAGCTCCAGTACCACATCTGCCTGCATGCGGCCATGCTCTCCCACCATGATGATATGGACTGAACCTCTGAAACTATAAGCAAGCCACCCCAATTAAATGTCTTCTTTATAAGAGTTACCGTGGTCATGGTATCTCTTCCCAGAAATAAAAACCCTAACTAAGACACCAGCATACAAATACACACACAAACATAGACCAACAAACAGACAGACAGATAGATGGACAGATAGACAACAGACACTTACACACACACACACACGCACACAGATGCACAAGCACACACATACAAAATTATAGAATTGACAAACTTGCAAAGAAGATGCGATGGAGGTGGAGGGTGAAACCACGAAGACCACCCCAGACCCACCTGGGAGACTGGCTGTAGGACCCTGGTGGCTGCAGAGGCTATCTGACACCAAAGTATCAAAGAAGACAAGGACAAGATGGAAGAGAGGCCTGATTTAGTATGATTTGAGGACTCAGAAACTACAACTTAACTTACCCTACAGTTTCTCTACAGACTGCTTGTTGTGTAAGTAATTAACTTATGCGACATTTCCCAGTTGTCAGTGAAACCCATTTCTTTAAACTCTTTGATAGGACTGTAACAGGATACTTCTTGGCCTTACATGGCCACCTTCTTTTACTTAGTTGGACTGGGGATTAAGTTTCTGCAATGTGAATAATAGAGGAGATCTTCAAACCCAAATGAGTTGGCTGCCATAATGTTTGTCACATTACCCCACTGTGAAGTCCCTCACCTGTTTCCATGATTTATTCCTTGAAAACAAGCCAGCATGTGCAATCTATGCTCAAAGTAGAAGATCTTTGTTTAAAATGTGTTCAGCTTTCTTCAACTAACCTATACCACAAATTTCTGTTTGAACCCTTATCCTAACCCAGAAGGGAAGGTTTTTCCCTGTGGGTTCCACAGGCAGCCTCTTCCCATACTATCAGTGATCACTTTTTACTTTGCTGTTTCATATGTTGTGCACATGACATTTGAAATCCAAATCAACACTTAAACTTCACTAGTTACCCCCAATTTTCTACTGAATTTAGATGTTTGCCTAACAGATTAAATACTTAGATAAGGAACTGAATGCTCTGTTCTAGTAACATTCACAGCATTTTGTATTATGAATTCATAGACTTTATTTGGCACCAGAAGATCCCCACGTGACTCTTAGATTTTGATATAATTTTCCTAATTCAGAGCCACATGACTCACCTCTGTGTATTCCTCTGTGTGTTCAGTACACAGATTGCAATGTGTTGCTTTGATGAAGAATAAGAATGCATGGCTTAACTAAATGCTAAACCCTCAAATTGATCAAGCAGGCTGATGGGAAACAAGAGGGAGGATTAAAGGATGAGAAAGAGAGAATAGCAACGAACAGACGTTTAATGGCTTAGTGCTAGAGAGCACAGGCCTGTTAAGGAATGCTGCTAGAGAGGTAGGTGCTGGGAAGGAGGAAGGATGGAGAGAGGCTGTGCATTGGGATGGGCACCACACTGGGGAAGCACATTTGGTCTGGGTACCATGGATCAATTTGCTAAATTTTATCTTAAGACATCAACTTAATTAATGATCTTAATTTTGGTTTAAACACATTCAACTTGAAATTCAAATGGACTACGGAATGTTACAGTGTGACATGTTACAAGCCAGGAACTTCTGAATACCTTGGTGAGGTAATTAACTTTGTGTCTTTACAAAACAGCACTGAGCCGGGTAGGGGAGGGAATGACCAAAAAATGGTCAACTTAATATTTGCAAATATTTATATGCATCTTAGTCCTTTATGTTTTCTGAACTCATTTCACAGCATTAGACTGAATTTTCTGAGCAATAGCCATTAATACTTAATTGTATTTTGTGTATAAAGTGTTCTCATATGTATTAGCTTTATGAAACACCTTATGAAAATCCAAGCTATTGATTTAATCATTAGTGTCTTTTTATAGATGGGTCCATTGGTATTCTTGGTAACTTGGCAAATGACACCGAACCAGGAAATGAACTTGTTTTCACTTAAATTCAGTTAGGTTTTGTTAACAAGGAAGAATGGACATGACCACGTCTAGAGAATGCTGGACTCAACTCGGTGCTGTGGTTCTGGTATGGTGACTATTTAACTACACTCCCTGGTCATTGATATATTAAAATCACAGCCTGATCACAGAGCAGCACTATTGAGAGATGCTACTAACTTTTAAGAGAGCGGTCTCGAGAAGGCCCTTGGGTAACTGCAGGTGTGCTCTGTAAAGAGCGCTTCCAGCTAAGTCCACTCTCATGGACACAGCAGCTCTTGTGGGGGCGGCCCTCACCAAAGTCCAAGCCTGTGTGGCCACCGGATCTGGCCTGGTCTATATCTCTAGTGTGAGCTAAATAAATGTTCTCTCATTATAAACTCGGCTTCCCCCAGTGCCATGTTGTAAAGACACAGGGTTAACTAACCCACCAAGGTATTCAGGAGTTTCTGGATTGAAACGTGCTGTACTGTAGCAGGTCATACTCCATTCAAAATTCAAGTTGAACATGTTTGACCCCAAATCTCTGCACCTGACCCATCCCAACATCGGAGACATTTTGAGTTCCAGTGCGATGAGACAAGTGTAACTACTCAACTGAAGCTTTGCCTTGGGCGCAGAACTATTAAAGCATTGTCAGTGCCTGCCTCCAGCTTGCGGGTGTACACTGTATATGAGACACAAATGAATTTCACATTTAGGCTTGGCACTCGTCTCCAAGAGATCCCTTCATGCATATGTAAAGATCCAAAATTGTGAAAAGAAGGTTGCAAAAACTGAAACCCCATGGTTCTCAGCATCTCATTCAGGAATACTTAGCCTATACTTCTGAAGTCCTACCCATATTTCTGAAAAGATTTTACCAGCAAGCTGCCCCAGGTAGGTCTGTTCCTGCGGGACTCACACTAACCTCTTTACTGTTCTTCTGGCTGCATACCCCTATCCCAAATGCCTCCCTCCACTTGGACCCAGACAAAATTTTCAGAGTTATTTGCCTTCAGGTCTTTGATCTTGCTCCATTTTACAGTTAGTGTCTCTAAAAAAAAAAAAAAAAAAAAAAAAAAAAACTGAGTTTGAGTGGCAGAAGTACCTTCATTAATAGAGTGTTGGCTAGGTCTTAGCTGTGTTTAGGAAAGTTTTCTTTCAAGGCTAAATGCTTATTCCTGATACACAGCTTAAAGGACCTCAGATGTAGGACACGGGAAGTCCCTCCTGGAGAGAAAGCACTGATATTCAGTGGCCTGGTTAGCTGTCACTTACAAGGTGCTGAGGAAGAAGAAACCAAGCAGAGTGGACCAAGGACAGCCAGTTTGCCTTGACCCACAGTTATAAAGATAGAAAAGGACTGGGGAATGGGAGTCAAGTCTTCCCCTACCCCATTCTTCCTCCATAGCTCCTTGCCTACACATTCATGGATGGTGGTTTCTGACTTTTCATGAATCTGTGCTATATCAGAAATGAGAAGCAGATACAGAGCAAAAAATCAGAAGTGCTTCAGTCAGTGTGAAATGCCAAGGACCAATAAGGAAACAGAGAAAGGGGACGAAAAACACCATAGGCATAGAGTATTCTGCTCCAATTTAAGTGTGATGTAATTATCCTTTATCCGTTAAAACATGATATGCAAAGAATGTAAACAGAGCTTTGCTATAAGTAGAACCAACCAAGGAGAGAGACAAGGGCAAAGAGAGCCATAACTGGGGACGTGACCTGATTCCCTGAGTTAAACTGTACACTGTGTTCCTTTGAAATGCTGGCAAAGGGAACGTGTGGGCAGTGTGGCCTTGAGAGTAAAGGCAGGCTTTGTCAGAGTTCCTTGCGACCTGTTTTGTCATCTGGTTGCCCTAAGAGCCATCTATTTGGAAACACCATGGTCTCAGGAGGATTTTTTAACTCTGCTCCTTGAGGGGAGTTGAGACAGTTTCATCGCTGTTGTAGCAATGGGAAAATGCCACCACTGTTAAATCGTATCACATATTCCCAGTAATCTAGAGAAGATTCAAGTGGAAAGACGATTAAAAGAATACTTCCCTGCACAGGATACAGGCCACTAACTCACGGCTGTCTTCTATACAGAACTTGAGGATTCATGGCGTCTGGCCTCCGCAGTGATAATAGTAATGACTCTAAGTTATGAATGTCTGCTTGCTGCTGTGTAATTCTTCAGCCCTTACATAAAGTCTCGGGGTGGACTGTGGAGGGTTTGGCTACACCTGCATGATGGAGCGCTTGGGGTTTCATCCTCTTTTGGTGTAGACTAGATCGTCATCCACCGTTGAGAGTGCAGGGATTGTCTCGGATTTGGAACTTTGTCCTAGTCCCTTCCTTTTCAGCGGTGTGACACACTTCGCCATGACTTCAGAAAAAAATAAAAATAATAATTGTGACCTTTGTACACATCTATTAAGATGCCAGAAATATAAGTACCACACAAATATTAGTCATTCCTATTCCCAAGGTTTTAGTGTTCTTCCCACCTCTCTAATTCTATAAAGTTTTTAAAAATTGAAAAAAGTAAATATATACATTTAAAATTTGTTTAATTTTTCAAATTCCTTCTCAGTTTGAATGGAAAAATATTGTTTCTCCCCTCCGACATACTAATATGAAGATCTCTGCTCCCGGCCCCCTGCGCCTAACACTGTACACTTCTAAATTCCTCATTGTTGAGGACAAGGCCCAGGTGCCCTCACAGCTGCCCTAGGGTTGCAGGCCGGGGGTCCCAGGAGGATTATCTTTCAAGCTCAATCCCAAGATCCCTATCTCCCATCGTAGACTCCTGATCTTCAGATCGCTTTCTTCCAAGATTCTGTGGTATCTATGGGAAGAAGAAGCATGGCTCCCACCGGGACAGTTTCTTTAGTGATTGCTCCATCCCCAAGTCTTCTACCTGGTCCCAGCTCCTCCCAGAAAACTCCAGTGGCTGTCATGTTTGTAATAGAGAGGAGATATGTGGTTTCCACTTGGTGTCGGCTGTCTTGAAAACACACAAGAAGTTCTATTGACATACGTGTTTTAGCTGTTGAACAGTTCTGTGCCGTTTAGATTGTGTAGGTTTAAGATTTTTTACATTGAGGCCACAGGGTTGTTTGTAGAGATGCATGTGCACACATGTGTGGGAGAACATGACTGTGTACACACTTGGGTGTTGGTTTAGAGATTGTGCTGATTGTGTGAGAGGACTCAGAGACTCACACCCTCTTCCATATGCACAGTAGACACTGGTGTCACCCGTCCTTGAAGGATTCGTCAGGTCCACTTGTGTGAAGTAGATGCCATCTCGTGCATTTGGGGGAAGGCTGTGCCTTGAGAAATCATGACATCTTCATTTGTAGTAATTGGCTGTAGGGCTACAAGATCCACTCATCTAAGTTTTTATGTATCATCAAGTTACTTTCTAAGGGGCATAAAAGGATGCTTCAAAGGTCAAGAACACTTGCTGTTTTGAGGGGACCCACGTTCAATCCCAGCATCCACACCTGGTGGCTCACAGCCACGTGTCACTCAAGCTCTGGAGGCTCTTACAACCTCTTCTTGCCCCTTGAGCACCTGACCTCCTGCACCCCTCCACACAGTCACATAATTTAAAAAGTCTAAAAAAAACCCATTTAATCAAATAATTGTCAGGACACACGTGTTTTACGGGTGCTTTGGGATGATTTCCACTTTCTGACCTTTCTTTGCATCCATTTTGGCTATTCAAGGGTTTATCATATTTCTTGACTTGGAAAAATTCTTTTTAAAAAAGTCTTATTATTCCATACTTATTAACATAAGTAGTGTATGCAGTGTGACCAATGGGCTTTCCTATGAATATATTAGGACTCTGGAGATTTCAAGAGATCATTTTTTTGTTTTACAGTATTATGCAAATATTGTGTATTTTTCCTTTTGAATTCATTTTTGACAGCTAAGTTTTGAGAATTTCAACTTTGTACAGATGGTAGATAGGCTTTCTCTCTCTCTGGTTTTATAAATTTTCCATTTCACTGCACTGTGAACAAACAGTATTCTTCCTTTCTATTTTTATGGCTTAAAGGGACTTTAAAAAAAACTAATGAATAGTAAACACATTCAGTAGACATTTGTAAAGAAACCTCATCTTTGTTTTTTTCTGATATGTTCTTCCATTTCTGTGTCTATCTATTCGTAGCTTTATTCTTATACCTTATTCCCCTGAAAGTTATGAACTTCCAGAAGGACCCCTCCAAACTCTTCAGTGATACTCACACTGCTGCAGTTGATCACGGTTTTATTACGTAAATTTTGATGCCATGCTTGTGAGTGTTAGACTTACTGTAGTTTTCACATTCTTCAACTTCCAAGTCACTTTTTCTTACCTGATGCTATTTGCAATGAGTTCAATGCATCTTATTAAGATCAAAGTTATTGAACTTCTAATTGACAGGCACATACATTTATATCATGAATTTTAGGCCAAAGGTCAATGAATGGTCATGCCAAAGTCTTCGCTATACTTTTGCTCTTTGGCTATTTAGACGCCTCAGACAGAGCTGATTTTATTTTTGGTTCTCAACACTTTGATAAGCCTTCCCTGAGTGTTTCATACTCAGGATGCAATCTCCTGCATCCTCTGGACTGTTTCTGCAGCTAAGCTCATGCTAAAATGAATCCTCTGCAGCCAGTCTCCAAATGACACTCATGGATCACACAATAGGGAGCTTCTCTGACTTCTTGTATTTCTACCTTGGTGAACTTTCCTTTTTCAATGACTTAATGACTGGGGCTGTTTAAATTGTGCCTGTTCACCAGCATTCAGTTTCTGAAGCCTCAAACCAGCAAAAATTAGAGCTGAGTGTGTAGTTGGTGTAGGTGGAGAGTGCTCTTGGGCACACAGTAAAGTGATCTTCCTGCTTCAGCTGCCCAGAATATTAGAACTGAAAAGGCTTCTGAGAGAAAACAGCCTGGAGTGGGTGACTGACTCGTTCCTGACCACAGCAGGTATGCTGGAGCCTCCTGAATCTCTCCCACCCAGTCCAGCTCCTTGTTGATAAAGATACATTTTGTTTCAGAGCCCCCTCCGTCTACTGCTCCAGTCTACGTTTGTGCTTTTGTTCCAGTGCTGTTGCACATTGTGTTTGCTCTGTTTTAAATTGGATTAAAAATATTTCCAGAATCTATTTCTTGTTGTGGAGAAACTCTTGCATCATCCTAAGTTAATAGTTTATTGTTTTCCACTTTCATGTATCCGTAGAAGACAATTCTGATTGGGCAGTAAGGTCACTTACTGAACAAAAGCAACGTCTGCTATGCCTCCTGATGACTGTGCACTCTTTTCCTGTGATTGAAGTCTTGTCACCACTATGATTAGAACCTTGAACATTTAGGGGTTGCTTTAACTGTTGACTTGCTTTGGTTTTACATAGGGGAAAGTGTTAGTTTCGTCCTCCCTGTAGTTTACTGCATAAGACTAATCTTTGATAAATGGAAAACACACAGGGTTGCTGGATTTACACATACAATTAGAGGCATATATCTGTTTAAAATGAAAGATATATCTAATTTCATTTTCCTAATAAATCCACCCAACCTTACAGACACCTATTTTGAAATGATTATGTCAAATGTGACCTATCTTCAGTGAGGATGGACACCACGCCTGATGACATTGCTGTAGGAGTATTTGGGTTCCCAAAGTTCATTTATGATGCAGAGGGAGGTTGATTTGTGGTACCCTATTTACATCTCAAATTTGAAGATATCCTGAACATTCTTCTACTGCTTTCAGAAATGCCTTTTGAATTATTTTCATAAAATAATTGTCTAATTGTCTTTTACACCTGCTTTCTTCAGGTGTTCCACCAGCAGAACAATTAATTTTTTTAAAGTCACAAACATGATTCTTTTCTTTTTCAAAGAACATTTTGACATTTATAGTTATTAGCACCCCCTTGGTTATATTCTATGACCACCTGAGGAGAATCCCTGCAGAATCTGTGTAACAACTATATTTAAAATGCACAAATGTCAGGAGGACAGCACTCAGCACCTCAGTATTCCCAATGTGTGAGCATATTTTGCATTGTACAGTTGTTAAAATTCCAGATCTGTGTACACCCAGTCTTGATGAAGCTTTGGTAGTTTTAACTGATTTGTGGCAGAGGCCGACAGTTACTCAATATATGTATATGTGAGTATGTAGAACAATCAATGTCAGTTTTTATCTGAGAGATCGATCTAATTTTCAAGCTGAATCTGGTTATAACATTAAGATTTGTTAAAATTAGATTCCACCTATATTTACCAATTAGTGGGCAATAAACACTGGTCTCTCTTTTTCTCTGTAACTGTTGAAATATGGTGATTTTATTGATTTTTTAAAAGGAAATAGAGCTTAAAACATAAAAAGGGGACGAGAAGGAAATATCTATTTTGGATTTTATATCATAAATTTAACTGCATACTTTCTGTACATTCATTTATTTCTTTTCGGTCCTGGTTTTTCTTAGTACATGTAAAGTTAAAGTAAGTTAGAGCAGGCAGAGTAAAACAGTGTCAATCCAAAGAATTACATAACTCATTGAAATGAATGTCAACTGGAGGTCACTATTTATTGAAACCCAAAGCAAACTCTAGAAAGACATCGGGGTCACCCTACCCCCTCTACAGTTATATTTATACAGCTTTTCCTAGAGTTGCTGAAACTCAGCATAGAAAGAAAGCATTGCTGAGCCGGCAAGTTGTTAATTTTCTTAATTAAGGCATAATGGGACTATAATATAACTCTAAAATAAATATTTTATTTGAGTATCTTATCATTAAATTTACCAATGCTACTTCAATTAAACATTCAAAAACAAGTATTTTTCTCATTGTAAACTATTACTTGATAAGTTGTTTAGTATTCTACTTTACAGAAAAAAAATCCAAAAGCCCCAAAACCCAAAGGCATAACCTCTCTGTTAGAAGTCTGCCTGATAGGTGTCAGGAAAATATAACCAAGGGAATACTACTAATAGAGAGGAAGTGATGGGCACTATCCCTAGCCCCTTATGATTTTAAATATCCATAAAAGGCCTTTGGAATGCTCCAACATTAAAGTTTAAGGTACTGGTCACGTCAGATGGAGAAAGCTTTGTGCCCTTATTTATACCCTTTATATACGTTATACCCTTTATATACGTTATACCCTTAGACACTGCAGAGTGCCAGCCTCTGCCACGCTCACGCCAGCTGCACGTCCTGTGTGAATAACTGAGGAATTTTGGTCCTCACATCTAATGCTGAGCTATGGTCTAAACCCACGGGTCCTGTCCAAAACAAAGCCATCTTCCCATCAACCTGGGCTTGTCGGGGATGATGGCCCTTCTTCACCTAAAATGCCAGCGATAGAAGGGTAGGGCCATACTCGCTGAAGGAAAGAGTCTGTTTTGTCAATGACAGGAACCAGGCATAATATTCCAGGGTAAGTTTAGTCTCTAAAGTTTAGGTACCAATCTGATACCCAAATGGTTTGTGATTTCCTGGCATGAACAGATGCCAGTGTCTGCTCACAGATTTTTTTCTGAGCTGTTTGGAACTCTGAATGCATTTTGATGGTCACGGAAAGATGCACTTGCAGAGGGGTGTATGCATACAGTTTGATACGTGACCAATGACATTAGCGTTACTTCTCTTTGTGGGGTGTATTCTATGTGCCTTTCCCTCACAACCCTCTCCTAGGAGTCCTTCCCAGACAATGTCAGTTTGGAGTCATGCCATTCGTGTCTTAGATACTTTCATGTGTCTGTGGTAACGTACTTGGACAAAAGTAACATTAAAAAGGAGGGGTTGATTGTGGCTCAGTTCGAAGGTGTAGTCCATTGTGGTAGAACCTTGGAATGATCGTTCATATCACATTCTCAATCAGGAAGCAGAGAGCAATGAGTGAATGCAGCTGCTTTCGATTCCCCAAGGACTGCACTACTCATGACAGTCAGATGTTACCACCTCAATCAGTGTAATCAAGATAATAATTCATAAGCATGCCAAGACGCTCACCTCCCCAGTGATTTTTAGATTCTATCATTTTAACAACACTAACCACCACAATTGGTAATATAAAGAATAGTTGGTATTATTTCTCTGGCTACTCTTTCTCTTTCATTATAGTGTGATCCTATCAATTTCAAATTCACTTCCCCCTAGTAGGCTTCAACATGGCTTGGAAGCTAATGGCTATTGATAACTCTGCAGAGCTGAGCAAAAGTATTCAGCCGCAGCCTCCATCCACATGTGAACGGTCTATAGACAAGCATTGTCCTTTAACCCCACAGGTAGAGGTGCTGCCTAACCACACTCACTGCAGTAGCGGCACGACTGTGTGCTTCCGGTGGCCTTAAGAAGCCCACCTGTGCTATGAACTCACTGAGAAAACTTGTTTCTTCTGCAGTGCAACCTCTACTCATAGTGTCCTTTAGAAAATGCCACACAAATAGTTTTAGCCCTTTGAGTTCCATGTAGCTCTCACCAACCCACTGTAGGTCATGGATTGCCTGGTAGGTTTTGTCAATGTAGTAGGTAGGGTTATGAAAACCAGTCAGGGTTGATAGTCACCAGGGGCTGCAATAGCAGGGTATAAAGCAATGGTTTCCAACCTTCCTAATGCTGGGACCCTTTAATACAATTCCTCATATTCTAGCAATCCCCCAATCATTATTTTGTTGCTACTTAATAACTGTAATTTGACGACTGTTGTAAATCATAATGTAAGTATCTGTGTTTCCAATGGTCTTAGGTGAACCCTGTGAAAGGGTCATGACCCATAGGATGAAAACCACTTGTGTAAGGATCAGGGGCTGTGGCTAGGAAAAGGAGATGAGCTCGCATATAGGGGAATATAGCCACTGCCACATTCTTGGGCGGGCAGGCAGGGTTTGTTGAAGCTCACTACCATGTGTAGATCAATACCACAATTTTATTATTTCCACCCTCTGACCTCCTAAACTCCCCTCAGTTGATCCTATTTATTTAGAATCCAGGGGGCAGGTGACCTCATAGGATTGACAGGAGAGTAAGAAGGATCAAGACCAGGTCCAATCAAGAGTATTTAGCGCATAGCCTCCCCCCCCCCAGATCTCCCAGCATAGCAAGCACAGTGCTCAGGAATTGGGTCAGAGTAAAATCCTGCAAAGTAGATGTGACCCTACACACTTGACAGCCTCTGTCCTCTGTAGAGCAATACCAGCTTGTAACTGTGGTATCAAAACTTTGTCCAGAAAGCCAGCTACACATGCAAATGCATGTCTATTGTGCTGACTCAGGTGGGTTACAGACCTTCTCTGACATGCATTAGTCAAGGAAGTAGCTTGATGTGGGCAATCAAGTTTCAGTGGCATCCTCAACAGAGTGGCTTGCTTGCTCTTTTTGTTTTATTCTGTTGCTGTGATAAAATGCTCTGACTAAAACCAGCTTGAGAAAGAAGCGTTTATTTTATCTTACACTCATAGGTCACAGTTCACCATTGAGGGAGGTCAGGCCAGGAACTCAAGGGAGGAACCCTGAGTCAGGAACCATGG
Organism: Ondatra zibethicus; assembly: GCA_004026605.1. NCBI lineage: Eukaryota > Metazoa > Chordata > Mammalia > Rodentia > Cricetidae > Ondatra > Ondatra zibethicus. The sequence goes on from PVIU01006703.1 coordinate 59,457, forward strand.
CCTAACACTTCGTGCTAGCATGCTGTCTGGCTGGCTCACAGATTTGTGCTTAGCTAATTTTCACATACATCCAGAACCACCTGCATAGGAATAGTGCCACCCACGCTCGACCAGGCCACCTTACATCAATTAACAATGAAGAGAATCCTTCACAGACACGTCCACACACAAACCTGATAAAGATAATCACCCAACTGAGACACCTTTCAGGTGATTCTAAACTGTGTCAAGTTGACAGTTAAAGCCAGTTAATACCCTCTGTGTTGTAGAGGTAACTTCTAGAATTTGAACCCTTAGGAATCACCAGAAAGGAGAGCACATGATGAGCACATAAGACAATCTTTAATCTTTGCCATCCCTGCACGGTGACACCTGGGTACTCAGATCTAATTGACCACATGGTTTCATTGCCTCAACTGACTGCAGAGAAAGGCAGGTTTAAAGATGATTGATAGTCTGGGCTAAGCACATGTGAATCTCAGCTCTAAACATGACTGGAGTTAGTTGGAGCCAATTGAATATTCATTCCACATATTATAATATTCATTAAGTCCTGTTGTCCCAGAAATTTGCATTATACTCAGTGAAACATGAATATTTAAAGTTACTCTACATATATTGCTCTAACTTCAGCATGCATTGTTCGGACAAATCATGGAGAAAAGCTTTTCCTCCTGATTGAACTGTGCCAGTACAAGTAGGCAGACTCGTGTTGATAGTAAGGGCTTATGATTCTTTAGTACAAGTAGGCAGACTCGTGTTGATAGTAAAGGCTTATGATTCTTTAGTACAAGTAGGCAGACTCGTGTTGATAGTAAAGGCTTATGATTCTTCAGCTATGCCCCCCCAAGTTTTAATATTTTAATCAAGTTACTAACTTGACTCTTTATTTCTAGTCCTATGAAGAGTAGATGCAAACCAAAGGAGGTACCATTTCTTAAGGTCAAAAACATTAATTGTATTAGTAATGAACAATGTATAGGATGAATTTATTTAATGCCAATACTCATTACAGTCTTAACTATGTAGACATCATTGTATGAGATACTTAAAATCCTTGACACAGGATCAAAGCCCAGGAAAAATATAGTATCATTTAGCTTTTCTTGCCCTAAGAAATTTAGGACCATTATATGGTACTGAGTTTTCTATTATTACAAACAATTGATTTTTATTTTAATAATGTATATGCAGGGCATAAAATGTATCTATTATAATGCTAATGACAAACAGGGACTTTGTAGTTAAGAACCTAAGCTTAATTTAATATGCAAAGTACTAAAACTAGGAGTAAGGAACATAATAATTCATGTGCTATAAATTAATTTAACTGCCAACATAATACATGACTACTTTGCTAATTAGTGGCATTTATATAGTGCATTCTTGGCATACGACTTCTTGGAATCAGTGAGCTTTATGTAAATCAGCAACTGTTTAATTATTGATTCCCTTTCCAATTTTGTGTTGCTCTACCCAAACAACTAAAAATCCAATCAATAATAAGAAAATTAATTGAAGACAGACATCCCCAAAGAAGTACAAATGACTAATAAGCATATGGGAAAATACCCAACAATCATTGCCATCAGGGAAACAAAAAGTGAAATTACACTGAGATCACGTTTCATCCCAGTCAGGAGGGCATCATCAAGGTGAGACTTAGAGAAGGAAATGAGCCCGTCTTCGAGGTTAGTGGGACAGAAGCCAGTGTAGCCATGCTGGGAGAACTCAATATGAAGGATCTTCAGAAAACCAAAAATGGAACTGCCACATGATTTGATTATTCCACTTTAGTAATATACACATAGGACTCCATGTCATATGCTACGGATTCCTGTGCACCCATGTTTATTAAAACCCTATTCATAAAGTCACATTATATAACCAGCCATGTGTCCATTTACTTATGGATGGATAATGAAAATGTGATGTGTGTGTGTCTCTGTGTCTATGTATGTGTGTCTGTGTCTATGTGTGTGTGTGTGTGTGTGTTTTCCCGAAGGAATCCTATTCAGCCAGAAAGGATGAAATGACGCCATTTACAAGAAAATACCTGGAACTGAAGATCCTCATATTGAGTAGAATAAGTGAGACTCAGGAAGCCAAAAAATTGCAAATTACACTTGTATATGGAAGCTAGATGTTGCATAAGAGCAGAAAGGTAGTTGGGGACTAGCGGGAAGTGGGACTTGGGGACAGGGAAGTGCAGTGAACGGGTGGCGAATATGAGTGGAGTGCCTGAGGCTAAAAGTACAACAAAGTCAATCGTCTTATAAAATGGAAATGTGCTAGTGAAAAGACAAACACTCTAAAAGCAAAGATGTTTATTTAACTCACCACTTTGAAGGTTCAGGGATGTGGAACCGGTGTTGGTGAGGGCTTCCTTGACTGCATCGCAACATGGTCAAAGACATCAGAGAGTGAGTGCATGTTAGCAGGGAAAATCCCATGATGAAACAGGAAGCCAGAGACTAAAGACACTCCAGGCTTACTCTATGTGTTGTGTGATGCTGGGGAGGTTACAGATGTATGTGCTTGCCTATAGGAAAGCTGAATATTAACATCCCCTTCTGTTACTTAACCACAATATTTTTTCAGACAGGGATTCTCACTGAACCTAGAATCCATCATTTTGCCTAGATTAGGTGGCCTGCAAGCCCCAGGAATCTCTTTGTCTCAGTCGCCCAGAGTTGACTATGCAGTCATGTGTCATTTCCCCCAGCTCTTCATTTGGTTGTTGATAATCCAAGCCCAGCTCTTCATGCTCCCACAATAAGCACATTACCCCCTGAGCCGTCCCTCAGCCCTCAGTTGATATAACAGTGTCCCCTCAGGAGGGCAGCCAGTGATTCTCCTGAGGGGAAGAGTCCCTCAGCAACTTCATTATCTTGAACTAATCCCCAAGGAGCCTTCGTCAACTCCTTTATCACCACACTGGCATCAGAGCTTCCAAAAGGGAAGTTTTAGGTAACACACTCAAACAATATCCAAACCATAGCATGCCTGCCCCTTTCATTTACCACCTCAGCTTCAAATCTCATCGATGAACTGCAATCATGAGTCTTTTATTCCTCCATTAATCACTCCTGCTATAGTAGTTTGTGATATTTACTGTGCACAATGATTCCTGACTAAAGTGATAGTATTTAAGAAATCCAAGCCAGCAACTGTAGCAAGTGATTAATCTAAATCCAATTGCATTCTAGAGACTTTCAAGCAAGAAGTTATGTTTATAAATCAGAATAAGAAAATTCTCATGACATTGACTTAATGTTTTCCCCACTTCACGGTGCAGGTGTAATAGGATTTCTTCCTAGCTGGGCACTCTAGGCATCCGGAAATGTTTTTTTTTTTCAATATTGTATCAAAGCAGTGGGTACCACGAAGCTCTCACAGCCGGGGTTAACAGGCTGGATGACCTTGGTAGCAGAGCCAGTCCCACAGTGTCAGCAGCTTTTACAGGCTTTAAATCCATTCCCAGAGCGAGGCTGGAGACTAGATTCCTCATGGCAGCACAAGCATTGCTCAGAAGTTAATTCTGTGCTTTGAAGACCACAAGGCACAGGGCCATTTGGGGACTGTCTCTGTCCCTGAGGATTCTAGGATTAGGCTACAAACATGATTGGTTTAATATTTAACATGTCCTCCTCATCCACACAGCAGCAGCTTCACCCATGTTTAGTGTGGAGGTCAGCTTTGGGGCCTGATGTACATTCAAGTCAGATGGTCATGAATCTGCTGTCATCAGTGCTGTCTTCACCTATGTGCTGTCTCTGCACAATGTGGTCCATCAGAGTCACCAGAGCCCTGGTGGGTTGATACTGTCTAGTACGGTGTGTGGTTTAAACACCACGTCACCTCACACAGCTGACAAAAGGAGGTTGAATAACAGTCCTCCAAAGAAATCACTGATGGGAGAGAATTTTAATAATCTTGAATCAGTAAGAACATAACAAACCTGGCATGCTTTGAATGAATACTGCCATGTTTCTAAAAAAGCAAAACAAAACAAAAACCACACACAGAAGCCCCACCCCCAGAAGTCTAATCAGATATGATAGACATCAGCCGAAACCTAGACATGGTTGGTGTGACGGTGTGCTTGCTGGACTGTGCTGTCAACTCAAGTGCACTGAAAGATGCTCAGGACAGGACCCTCAAATGGGCGAAGTGATTGGACAAAGAAGGGAAATGTGAGGGAAAGTGCATGGGCTCTGCAAATCCTTCTGTTCTGAGTGCGTTTGTTCACGGCAGCTGCTACCTTCTGGCATCCCTGTCCCCCTTCAGCTTCCATCCCCTCTTCAACATGGCATCAATGCAGAGACCGCCCAGTGCACTTTCAGCATTGATAAGACTGATACCAGGGACGGCTAAGGCACCCCACTTCCTGGCTTGGAAACTTGATTCTCTTCGGCATGCAGACAGCTATGGCTGTGCCACCTAGCACCATCCCAGAAGCCAAGCTATCCTCCACCTCATCCTCTTGGTTTGCCTTCCTATAGTGGATCCTTCCTACATCAACTGAGATGAAAAATATAGACTTGTATCTGCTGCAGTTCGTTGTAGTATCTTGTCCCTAAATGTGTTTGTTTTTCAAGATATAAATTAATGATCCTATAAATTCCTGGAGCTTGAATACTGAGAGTGCATGTGGTGATCACAGAGACCTCCTGGAGCTCTGTGGACATGGTGAATTTCACAGAAAATGCTGTTAGGAACTGCAGGCAGTGCAGTTTTAGCCCGCTGGCTCTGGCAGCTCCCCCTCTCAGTTGCTCTTGCCCTCTCTCCTGCGAGTCACTCCACATAACTCTTCCTCAACAGTCTGAGCTCCCATTTCCTAGTAGCAATTCCTCACTTTCTTTTCTTTACAACTTCACAATAATTGCTTTCCCTGTCCCCAGCCCATCCCTGCTCTCATTCAAGGTTAATTTCATGCTCAGAAATTGCAATAAGCCCACGAGATGCATGCTGCAACCTCCTCATCTCCTGCATTCAGATACTAGCCTGATTTACACTTGACAGCTCTGTAAAAACCAACACATCACAACTCTATTTACTTAAGAGGAAAGGAAGGTCTGAGCTTTTCCCAAGCAGTCCTGGCTTCAGCATTTTATTCTGTTGACTCATGGATATCTGAACATTTTCATGCCATATGGTGGCTTGTAAAAGGCATATTTTTGTACCTACATACTAAATGAGGCCCGTGACTTAGTTTTTAATATGGCAATACTATATATGCTTGTTTCTACATATCCATCTTCATGGTGTAGATTCTTCCAAATGATGATTCTGATGACATTGGTAATGTTACAACAAATGTCTGTGCAATTCAATAAGAATACATGATTTCTGACCTTTGACTTTGGTGTAGAAATGAGTTCACATAGGGCTTAAATAATAATACAGGACACCATGGCTTCACCATGAAGCCCAATCAAAAATAAGACCCCAGGAGTTCAGAGACAAGGCAGCACGAGGCATATATCCCAAAGCTGGGTGTGGTGTATCGCTTCCCTTGAGAGTTATTGTTTGTAAAGAGAGACTAGACATCTTAGATCAGGGTGCCGGCAAGATCTGTGGGAGCCGCAAGAGAAGGGTCTGTTCCAGGTTTCTTTCTTGGCTGCAGGAGCCATATTTTCTTCTCCTCACAAGGCTGTCCCTGTGTGCCTGCATCCTTATTCACTCTTCTTTCAACAAGTCCACTCAGTTTCAAAGGCAGCCCACTCGGCTGTTCTTATTGTGCCCCATTCCATGCTGTCAACCACAGTTTGAGGCAGTCGGGCTAAGACCTCAATGTACAGATTCCGAGAGGATTCATTTGAGATTAGAGCATCATGCGTGGTAAGAAGCAGGGCGGAGAGGTTGGGAGAGGGAAAGGCTTGAACTAGAGGGTATGGATCCAAGGCATGTTTCAGTCGGAAGGGACAAGTCAAGTTCATGAGGAAACCATTGTCTACACAGCCTCTCACCATCAACTGTAAAGGGACCACTCATTTTAGGAAATAAATGGAGCATTAAGATGACACAGGCCAACGTTTTGGAATTAATGAAGCGTATCCTCTGTGGAGCAATCTCTTCAGGGCTGTGGATATGATCAACTCCTCTAAACGTCTCTGCACCATTCTCCCTTGATGGGAAGTCTTCTCTTCTGAAGGAGGGTGAATATACCCCTGCTGTGCCTGGCTCCTGGCCTTGCTGCCAAGGCTATAGTCTGGTGAGGATGCAATGTATGTAGTGGCTGATGCAGAGGCAAGTCAAGGCTATGAGCCTATGCGATGGCATGAGGGAGGAGAAAAAAAAAAACTATAGTGATACAAGGATGGGGGTCAGACTGGGCAGTAAAACCACTGGGCAGAACCAGAATACCAATGCATGAAGTTTTATCATTTGTATAATTCTCCTTGTTTGCAAAATGCTTCCCTTAAATGTTGCTCATTTCTGGCAGGCATTGGGAAGCTATTAAGCACATCTACATGGATGCTGTGAGCTAACGTGTCAGATTACTGACCAAGAAAATATCCTGTAACAGAGACAGTCAGTTAGCAGGTGGCTGGGCCAGACTGTCTTCCACTGCAGATGTGGAGAAGCTTAGTCCAGCTGTCTCCTGGAAGGAGTCTCCTTCCCCATGCTTTGACGGTGCTTTTGAGTGGGGAAGAGGAGTAACTGATTGATTGAACAGCTTCCTGGGGGAGGCACAATGCTGAGACATCTGGGACCAGAAGTTTCCGTTGTTTGCGATTCTAGATAAGGTGTTGGGATCGATGTGAGGGGTCATTTGTGGATGAGAGAAGGTGGAAACATGGGAGCTACATCCTCCTATTTTAGACATGCCATCAGACAGAGTACCTCCACTCTCTGTCTCAGAGTTTCTATTGTTAACAGGACCACTGAGTACTAGAGTAAAGGTAATAGTAACCGCGATTCAAAGCCCAGTGCTTCTCCAACAGTAGTGCCTAGGAAAGTACAAGGGCTCAAAAGAGTTGACATTGTTCTTATTAGACGCCTGAGATCCGTAGCTATAGAGATACTGGTGGCAAGACATTGATGGGGCAGTTGGGATAAAGGTAGTTGCTCCAGGATAGGTCTGTTTATTTCATTAGGAATAAAAGCTTCAGTCCTGCTCTTTAGATTTAGCAATGGAGGTTGTTCTCTGAGCTATTGCAGTGTAGTAAAGTGGCATTGGTAATAGCAACATTGCTAGTGCAACTTGGACCTTCATCATTGAGAAATCCTTGAATTTAAGGATCCACTCAATTGCTGCCTTAATTTATGGCTCCTAATTTCACCACTGAACTCACTAACCACCACTTGTTACCATAGTTTAAGTTTCTGTATAATGTCTATTGTCAGTTTTTAATTTCCTGGTTTGTGTCACTCATTCATTTTCTTGTTTATGTCACAGTCAGTGTATGTGCCAAGGCAAACAGTAAATCATGAAATAAAAGAAATTCCTTGTCATCTTGGGCAAGGTGGATTAAAAACAAATAAGTGAATATGTGATAAAGCATTGTGTCAGATGGTGGTAAAGCCTATGCACAAAACCCATGAAGTTCTCATCTGGGATGCGGCATTTAGGCTTCAAGCTATCTGGCCTGTTACAGAGGGCTTCGCTTCCCTGGTGGATTGCAGCTAGGAAGAAACTTTAGAAAGTGATGCCTGTGACTACCTGGGTAAGATGTGTTCAGCAGGAAGGGCAATGCAGAGTAGATACACTGTGTTCACATCAGAATAAGGAGCTTGGTGTATTGATTAACTTTTGCCAACTTGAATGACCACCACAAAGTTGATGGTTTCAACCAACCACTATTTGTTTGGCTCTGTAACCTGTTTATCAGCAATGTGGATGGGCTCAGCCAGGCATTTCATCGGCAAGGCTCAGTAGCAGACCCAGGAGGCTGTCTCGTGGTGCTTATGTGGGTGGTGGCTTACCTGTGGCCCATGTTGGTCCATTATCCTGAAAGCTAGCCCATGCTTGTCCCCAGTATGTCTCTTTGGCCATGTTTTCTTGGTCAGAGGAGGCCTTGCAGCAGGTCTGGAAGAGAAGGAGAGGGAGAGATTCCTTTTAGATTTTGTGCCTAACTCCAAGGAGAGGAAGAGACCCCTTTTAGATTTTGTTCCTAACTCCACTTGTCCCCTTGCGTGAATGAGCTGTAAAGCTTCCTGAGGGTCTGGCGCTGAGCTCAAGCCTGAGATGATGTAACTATTGAGAAGCATTTCCAGGTTACTCTGTCCAATAGAAACCCAAGAGCAGATGCCGAATGCCCAGGAAGGAGTCTACTGTCTTTACCCGAGTGAGATTTGGCATATAGGCAAGAACTGTCTCACTTTCCCCAATGTTTTCAGTGTGTAGCTGGAACACTGTAAATTTTCAATACATATTGGTTAAATGAAAGTGCGTAAAGATAATATCCGCTTGAGAGTTGAAGGGCCTGGGAGGGATCCGAAGGAGAGTAACTGGGAGGGGTGGAGGAAGGAAAATGATGTGACTGTATTTCAATGAAAAACACTTGAAAACAAAAGAGTTCAAAATCAAGGGAATTTAAATTGCCAAGGTGAACTTGAGAAACCAGATAGGATCCCCTTCTCAGAATTTCTGTCGGCGTTCTCCATAGGCCTCTAGTTCTGTGCAGTTGCTGGTCTATGCTTGCTGTCCTTAGGCTGACTGCTGGGGTAGGAGTGCCCCGTGTTAAAGCACTTAGCAGAAAATGTGTGGACATAAAGCCAAGGGAGGTGGAGATCCATTTGTGGAGGGTTATTTAGTGCTGTGTTTTAAGCTCCTTCATTTTACTCCATTGCATTCTGTGTTGTTTCCCTGAATCCATGGAGTGAGTTTTTATTACTATAAATAGAAGTAATAAAGCAGAACTTTGTGCTTTTTGCTCTAAAGGAATAATTGGTGGAATAAACTCAAGAACTTGAGGAGCCCTAAATGGTATTGCCAGCAAGTCAAGCAACGCAATTCTCTCTCTCTCTCTCTCTCTCTCTCTGTGTGTGTGTGTGTGTGTGTGTGTGTGTGTGTGTGTGTGTGCGTGTGATCTCCTGGGACTTCAGTAGCTCCAAACACAGTATTCACTGGCCTCTTTAATATTTGACAACTGTAAATCTCCTAATTATCATAACTCTAAGGCTTGGAAGTATCAGTGAATCCTCCCTCAAATCCTATCGGATGTTAGGTTGTGACCACTGAGTGACATTTCTCCATCTGCAGGACCATTAAGTCATTCAGGATCTATCTTCCCACTCTTCAAGCTCAGTCCAGATGCTGCCTCAAGGCTTTTGTCCTCTCCTCTGTATCTAGCTTGCTCCACTATCACATGTCCCTTTCCATTGGATTATTTCCAAAGGCCCAGGTTCCACAGACTCCCATAGCTGCACCCCTTAGTTCTAGAAGCTGACAAGCAAGCCTTCCATCTACTTTGCCACTGTTGTAATTCCCTATCCCAGGTGCTTTAAACATGGCGTCTCCTCACTTTCTGCTTGCCCTTCACTCTACTCAGTATTGACGTTTCCCCTCATTGCTTTCATGGAACCGTTCAAAGCCAGCCCTGGCCTCCTGGTATTACAAGATGTGACGTCATCATGAAGAGTAGGCAAATAGTATCATTTGTTTGTTTGTTTGTTTTGCAGTTAGAAGTGCTGACAGTTTTCCAATAGCGGTTGTCCGCGATTCAGGAGATGTAGTGGCTGCACTTAGCCCCGAGAAATCAAGTTTGGTCAAACTCTAAGCACGGGCAAGGACAGCTCCACGCCTGTTTAGATGAGCCTGTGAGCAGGGGCTACTGTAGTGGACTGTGCTGAGAATTGAGCCCACAGGTCCCGGGCACTGAAGTGTGTGGTCAGTTTGCTTTTATCCATGTGGATCCAGTTTTGTGGTGGTCAGTCAGAAACCAGAGAAAGCCTTGCGTCGCTGACACAAACGCTTCGCTTGAAGGTACTAGTTACAAGAACACTTTCTTTCCTTTGAAGCTGAGTTGATAAACGCAAAAGGCATCATTCTCTTTACCATTTGAAGTGTGTCTTCTGTTACACATCCGACGCCAGCCAGTGCCTTCCCACGGAGCCGTGTCCCTATTGCTGTAAGATGTAGCTCTTCCAAAGGCACATCTGAAAATAAAACTCTGTAAGCAAGAGTCATTTTCACTGACAAAGGTAACTATGGAAGAAAGTAAACATCTCCAAGTTCCCATTTAACTGGCATGTCGTTTTCATGGGAATCGTTTTATTCTTGCTTCCTGCCTGTTACCACGTGGGCTTTCTGAAAATGCAATATGACTCTCCTCCCTGTGGCATGTTGCTCAGCTCCTCTTAGGCTTCTGCGGTAGGGGTGGGGCTCTGGGCTCAGATTTATTGATGAGCTCATTCTCTTCCCCTAAGTGGATGAGGCTGTGAAATCAAGAGCCACTTGACAGTGGTCCTTGGCTGGGAGGAAGCTGGCAGCACAGGACATGAGCGGAGCCTGAGACAGCACAGGAAGGGAGCTAAGTGCACAGCTAATGCAAGTGCCATGGAGGAAATTGACGAATTAAGGAACTAGAGGGCACTCATTACAAAATAATGGCTGAAATTAGACTCACAAATTTTGTCTTAATAAGGAGATGGGCTAAATATTTCATCTTAAGTTATTCTTCCTTCAAAATGCCATTTACAAATTCCCATCTCAGCTTCTGTTAAAAATATCACTGCAGAACCAGGAGTCACAATCTCATTTATGAACCTCCCTGTTGTTTCCTGTGCAAATGGACAAAGCAATCACAACGGCCCGAGGCGCAGAGGACAATTAAATGCTACAAGCAGAAATTCTTGGATGATTTCTTTTTTTAATTTTTCAGACCATGATTTTAATCCTCAAAACAATAATCCAGATTGTCAAAAGAAAATGTGACCCATAAAAATGAACAACCATGTTGTAGTCAATTTTTATATTAATAAGTATGGAAGTCGTTTCATCCTAATGGCAAAATAAACCTTGTAAGGACACGGACCCTGGTGCCAAGGCTGGGGGAAATGGTGAGATTCAGGTTTCCTGGGAGAAAAGTAGAGATTACTATCACACAGAATAATGGTAGTTTCTGGAAGATAAGCAAAGATATATGTGAAAAATCGAGCATGCTGAAGATTGACTTAAACATAGCCCTGTGAGGATGAAAGCAGAGAAGTTGCAGGATTTCCCCAATTATCTATTTTGCCTTTAGTTATCCTCGTAAAAAGATTTCTGCTGCTTTTAATTCTCGCATTACGAACTATCTCTGTTAAAAACTAAAATGAGCCAGGTGGTGGTGCCACATGACTTTAACACCAGCACTTGGGAGGCAGAGGCAGGCAGATCTTTTTTGAGTTTGAGGCCAGCCTGGTCTACAGCGTGAGTTCCAGGACAGGCTACAAAGCTACCCAGAGAAAGCCTGTCTTGAAAAACCAAAAAGAAAAAAAAGAAGTGAAATAATAGTGTTCCTTTGAAAATAAAAATACCCTCGGTTAAAAATTTCAGAATTAGAGGAATGCATTCTATTGTTAATGATTCTTCAAAGACAGCCTAGTGCTGAAATTCTAGTAAGTGGTGTTCTTCCATTGAGCCCTTCTGGGAACCCCCCCCCATTCCATGTATGAATCAATACATTTTGTGTAATGCAGAAAGGTTGCATCTATCTGAAAAGATTCTCTTATTGAAACACCATCTTTTGTAAAGTCAATCAGTAATAAGACCCAACTCTTTTGGTGCTGTTCTGTAGTGTAGTCGGGCATGCTGGTCATCTAGTGATGACAGTGACATAGTGACCTGCACCTTATGTCTTGTTGGCCTCTTTCTGGCTTGTCAAGAAGATGTCATGGAGACGTCACCAATCCGATATATAAAGGGACATTGGTCAATTATCTTAAGCTATAGTGATTTTGAGGAAACTGTATATATGATGAAGCTGATTTTATTTTAAATATATCACATATTTCCCTTTGGTTTCCTAGCTTTAAGGTTTGATTCCAGGGTAGTACTGCCAGGTCAGATGTGGAGCCTCGAGGGAGGACTTCAGGTCATTACAGAGTATGATCCTTAGGGGACTGCAGGACTTCGAGACCATCCTCTCTATGTAGTTGTTTTGTTTGCTGATTTCTGGCCAGAAAGTGTCATGCTTCATTCCTTGCCTCACTTCCTGCTCCACATTGCTGTCCTGCACCTTTGTCAGAGATCTAAAAGCAGCAAGTCCCTCCAGTCATAGGCTCGGGCCTCTCAAGCTATAAGAAAAAAGTCTTCTCGTTTGTAAGTTAATTGCCTCAAGTATTTTGCTATTATGATTTAGATGACTAATACAGATATTAAATTGTTAAAATCCATTGTTTCTTCTCTGTATCCACAATGTTTTACTTCTGGCACCATATGTGTGAGTGTTTTTACACATCAAGTGCTTTTCCAGTTCTCTGCAGACACAGTGACTGGGTGCCTCCTGACTCAATTCAATTCTGACACTACCCGAGTGGACCTATGTTGACATCGGGTCAGGTTAAGGTTTAGACCTATAAGACTGTCCCAGACTTGGCTGTCAGTCGCCAATCTCAATTCCAAGTTGAATTCTCTCTCATGTATCTGGCAGCTGTTGATCCGAGATTTCCAAGACCTTTCCTGAGATTGCACCTCGGGAATTTACAATAATGACTCATAACCTCAGGAAATACCTTAATTGCATTTGAATTGGTGGGCCATAAGATATGATGTAGGGATAGCCAGTGTAAAAGACAAAAAAAAAAAAAAAAAAGGAAGGTAAGATACATGGGAAAGCAAGCAAATCCATGCCTCTGAGTGCCACTTCAGAGTTCTCTGAGCTCTTTCCTCTTAGGTTTTAATCATTTGTGGAGGTGATTATCTCACTGGTCCTTGGTGGTCAGGTCAGCCTTCAACTCCTCTTCCTCATTGAAGAGCAAAGGGAGGGGATGCAATTTTATGCCCTCTAACCACGTAGTTGGTTCGCGTGGAAGCAGTATCATCTTGATGCTACCCAAGGATCCCCCCAGATCCCAGTCTTCTTATTAATATACAGAAAGATGCTTGTGACTCTTGGAGAGCCTGGTGGCTTTAAGAGACATATGCCAGGAAGGGGACAGAGATGAGGACCTACATTCCTGGTGATGTCACAGGTGCTCAGTGCAGAGCAGTGAGGTTGGGATTATTATCCCTGTTTGTCCTTCAGCTGAGGATACCAAGATTCTGAAGGTCAAGCATATTCCTGAGGTTAAACAGAAAAAGGTTAAATATATAAATAATTAGAACCGTCATGTAGGCATGACCCATTTTCAACAACAGATGGAGAATACAGGACCCATCACACACGTGTGTGTGCCCAAAGACATCTGCACACATTTCACACATACTGTCTCCATGATGTGCTCCAAACACAGCTCGGCTTCCAGAGCTGCAAGGGAAAAATACCGTGTGGCTTTTTCAGGTGCCTCAACTCTCTGGAAAAATACTGACCTTGTGTTGTATTTTGTGGTGCTGTAATGGGAGGAGAAGGCACTTTGCAGAGAACATTATGGGCTGTGGCCTCCAAGTTCTGTGAATCTTGCTTTATAGCGTCTTCTGCCCCCTCCCTGCCTTGACACAGAGCTACTTGGATGAGCACAGCTGAGAGTCCTTCTGTCCCCTCAGCCTACTCTTTACCTGACTTCTGTCCCTACGTCAGCAGCACTTCTGTCCCAGTCACTCAGCTCCCCCTCTTATGACAGAAGCTACAGCACAGTCTTCCAAGATCGCTCACTCACCACTGTAAACCAGTGCTGTCTTCCCTTCCCACTTTCTTGGCTCTGAAACATTCTGAAGCTTTTTGCTTCCCATGGAGGGTGTGGAAAAGGGCAGTCACATTTAGCATTGTTGCCTCCATTCAACAATGTGTTCATTGTTTCTAAGTTTTAAGTGGTCTTATTTTACTATTGTCAGTGTAACCCCAGTTCTTCCAAGCATAGGTGTTTTTTTTTCTTTTTCCCAGAGAAGTTTGTTGGTGACAAAATTATCCTTTAATGGGGGCACAGCTTACTGGAAGCCAATAATAGGGTGATTTGATTTTCAGAAAAAGACCAACAGTGCTCTTTTCAAGCCTCTCTCTCTTTGTGAAACCTCTAGTTCATTCTGGGCTCTTTCCTCTGAGGATCTAAGTGGAGGGACCTTCCAGGGAGTGTGCCCCCCACATCTGTTGATGGATAAATGGCCTGCTTAATAGACTGGTAATGGGTGAGTCACCAGGCAGAAGGGTTCAGATTTATTTTGTTCTGTAAAATTCATTACTTTGGAGTACTTGTCAAGATAATCAAAGCTTTCATAGGAAATAATACACTACTCCCTCACTTGCAGCCAAAGCCACAGCTTAAGGGCCCTCCCGGAATGTCTCCTTTGGCATTGATGACACAGGTGGTTTCTGTCGCTTCGATGCCAGCTCCCTGGGTTGACGAGAAATAACTATGGATGAGTTAGAGCAAATGCACTTTAAGCTCCCCCAGCACATCCAAGGTCTAGACACAGTAATTGTGTAGTAATAGACAGGGTTGGGTTTCTTGAACTTGCTGCTATTGATGGTTTGGTTTTGCTGAGGGGTCTGTCTTGTGTGTCACACAGTGTTTAGCAGTATTCACAGATGGTATTGGCACCATTTGTAAAAACGCCACCAATTATTGAATAAACTTTGGCTTTAGGGTGGAGCTGAGGCAAAATATCATGTGCATCTAAGAAAGAGTGGGCTAGGAGCTACAGTGACTTTGGAGACACTTTCATTCTGTCTGTCCAGTTAAGATAAAACCAAGCTTTGCTCCACAACCTAGTGAGTCTAAGTTCTGATGTCACTCTGTGTCAGGGTACTCGGTTCCAAGGTCTCAGCATCGATAAGTTATAGTCCCTGCTGTGAGAGCTCATGATGCTGTCGGGGGAGCAGACATATAGACGGACAATCAGTGGTAATTACAGGGACATACTTCATCCTGTTGTTGATGCCATGGAGACCAATCTCTACAGTCATATTTCCGACTGTACCTTTTACTGTTGAGATGGATCCTTTGGAGTCCTGTAGGTACAGGCTTGTTTTAAATGGGCAACCCATGCATAGATCCTTTGTGGTGCTTGTTTAGGCTGATGGTTTCAGCTCAGACTTGTATATTCAGATTCTTCCTGCCATTTACAGAAAGACTTACTTCCATCAGGAAGTGGTTCTGGCTTGTCACAGCTGCAATTGTCATCTACTCAATGCCCACTGGGAAGGACATATCCTTTTTCATAGTTCGTGACTCTAGGACACAATGCAGGGCTTAGTTCCATTTCTCATCCAGTAGGAATGTTGCTCACGAGCATTGTACAATATCTGAAGGTAGAAATCGGATGTTATGCTAGATTTTTGGACTAAAGGAGTTGCTATTTGAATATTTCTGTAGACTTGCAGAGTGAGGCAGGCGAGAGAACTCACAGGTCTTAACAAAGGCAAGTGGAAGATCGAATTTAAAAAAAAACTACATCCTGAGAAGTGTTTGTACCTCTGAGGGACATTGTTCTTTCTTCCTCATCTCTTCCTTCTAATGTTTTAAACCTCGACATCACACTTACTTCCCTGTATCCTTGTGTCTTGGGATTACCGGGTCTCTTAGCAGTCACTGGCTGTGAGGCCTTCACTCTCACTGCATGGTCAGGGGCTCTGTCTGGGAGATGAGCATCTCACTGCAGCAGCATCCTACACTCTTGCAAGGCCATCAGATTCGTGGATTCGCAATTCTCGTGTGAGCGAGTGGTGTAGCATTTAAGTGAGGGGAAGATGCCCTTAAGGAATAGCTTCTGTCTGCTTTACTTTACTGGAGGGGCAAAGAAAAGGTCAAATGATTCCAGAGAGGTATTCATCTACTTTAGTAATGTGTTTCCCAAGTAAAGGATAAAATAGGGTATCAGCTCTCCTTCTTCTTGCACTCCTAACAAGGGAGCAATGAGTCACCAATTTGCACACTGGAGGTTACAGTACTTGTGTTGGTGAATGGGATTTCTTTGGACTTCAGCTAATGTGATATATGACATCATATGGTGATGAGAATAATGAACCAGGAAGCTGGGTGGTGCAGCCATACACAGGCACAGCAGTGGCATTCTTTACCAGATGTTACTTAAAAACAAAAGGGTTTGGGGAATTTTCTTTTCTCAAGGAAGGTGTATGTTAGGGCTGTTTGTTCTTTGAAAAAGACTATAGCTAAATGCAGCCTCTCCCTTCTGCGTGCATATGCATATGTGTGTGTGTGTGTATGATTAAGTGTGTATGATTTTACTTAACCTTTACCGCAACCATATTAAACAAGTGCTGCTCTTTTGTTTTATATGTTTCTTTTTTCTTTTTGGCATTGGGATTGAACTCTAAATGTTATGTATGTTAGATAAGAACTTTAACATTGAGCCATACCAGCCTGTACTGTTATTCCATTTTAAGCATGAGTAAGATAGGGTCCTTCTTTTTCTGTTTTAAGACTCTAAATTTATTTCAGAACTCTAAAATTTAGTTTTAGCAGATATGACTTACATACCATGCAATTGATTTATTTTGAGTATATACTACAGGGGTCTTTAGGCCTTAAGCTTCTATCACCCACGAAACATCTCTAGAGTTTTTAAGTATTTTATTTGTTTGTTTGTTTTGTTTTGTTACAAAATTCTTAAAGTGTAGGGAAAAAGAGATGGGGAAGAAAGATCAGATTAAGTCATAAATTAGTAAATTCCTTGGTACCGAGGAAGTTGTGAAGCAGAAGAGTCATGGACTGGAATCCTATGCAAAGTCAGCAAAGAGAGGGGTTGTGAAATTGTACAACTCAAATGAGTTGGTGAAATGCTAGGAACTTACTGCTCTGAGTCTCTGCATGTTCTCACCATGGAATCTCAGCATGTTCTCACCATGGAATCTCAACATGTTCTCACCATGAGTTTGCAAATTCTTACCATGAGTCTCTGCAAGTTCTCACCACGAATCTCAACATGTTCTCACCATGAGTCTCTGAAAGTTTTCACCATGAGTCTCAAAATGTTCTCACCGTGAGTCTCAGCATGTTCTCACCATGAGTCTCAGCATGTTCTCACCATGAATCTCAGCATGTTCTCAACATAAGTCTCAGCATGTTCTCACCATGAATCTTAGCATATTCTCATCATGAGTCTTAATATGTTGTCACCATGAGTCTCCGCATGTTCTCACCATGAATCTCAACATGTTCTCATCATGAGTCTTAATATGTTTTCACCATATTTCAGCATGCTTTCACCATGTTCAGGCATGTTCTTACCCTGGAATCTCAGCATGTTCTCAACATAAGTCTCAGTATGTTCTCACTATGAATCTCAACATGTTCTCATCAAGAGACTTAGCATGTTCTCACCATGAATCTCAGCATGCTCTCACCATGAATCTCTGCAAGTTCTCATCATGTGTCAGCCTCAGGAAGTTCTTATCATAAGTCTCAGTATGTTTTCACCATGAGTTTCAGAATATTCTCACCATCAATCTCAACATGCTGTCATCATGAATTTCAGCATGTTCTCATGCAAGCTGTCTAAATGAACTAAGCAGGAGGCATCTCTGAGTCACCCTGTCACATCCAGAGCCATGGCACTGTTGTGCTTATGTGATGCTCCGTGCTTTGTGGTAAAGACCCAAGCTGTGATTGATAGTGGGAACCATCCAACACTTTCCTCCTTACTTCCTACTTTCTAGCAGGAAGCCTTATTGTTTACCCACCAGTGTCTTTCCACATATGTCACCCTCCCCACAAGACTACAGTGACTTCTTCACCAAACTCTATTACTCATCCTCCTAAGATGACTCAAGGTTACTTTTTTTTCTGGAAGCTTCCCCTCCCTGATGGCCACAGCAAAGGAAATATGTCCCCTTGCTAAGTATCATACTCATCTTCTCCATGAGTATACCCAGGCTTATGATCTCCTGAGAATAGGATTTTTTCACAAAGTTAGTAATTTCTATGCAAACTACATATGCCAGGCAATTGACAAATGAACTTTGAATGGATGTATATGTTTTGGTCTTAAAGAGGTGTGTGTGTGTGTGTGTGTGTGTGTGTGTGTGTGTGTGTGTGTGTGTAAGAGAGAGAGAGGGAGAGAGAGAGAGAGAGAATGAAAATTCTATGTGTACTTTTACATTGGTGGTGTCAACCCATAGTGTGACTTCTCAAACCTAGAACCAAAGCAAAGTCCAGTTGCATGCAGTAGATGCTACAGGGTCACCACCCACCTTACAGACTGTGTCTTTCCTCAGGACTCAACCTCTTCGTGGTCTTCTCCTATTGATCCAGTCCTCAGCCCTCTGTTTAGGGAAGTAGAGCTCATCATGAAGACATAAGCATAGAGCTGTAGTAATGAGGCACGGGCCTGATTTTGGTGCGGGCTGCCCTGCTCCCGCCACATTCCCGGTGCCCGGCTAGCTTATACCTGAAATAATTACACAGAAACTGTGTTCATTTAAAACACTGCCTGGCCCATTAGTTCTAGCCTCTTTTTGGCTAACATATTAATTTAACCCATCTCCATTAATGTGTATCGCCACTTGACTGTGGCTTACCGGCATGAGTCTAACCAGCGTCCATCTCGGGCAGGAAAACCATGGCGTCTGTCTGTCTGTCCTTCTTCCCAGAATTCTGTTCTGTCTACTCCACCCACCTAAGGGCTGCCCTATCAAAAGTCCAAGGCAGTCTCTTTATTCAACCAATAAAAACAACAGAAATACAGAAGGACCTCCTACACCATAGAGCATTTCTGAAATAACTGTCTTAGGTCTTAGTTCCTCTTTATTTATTGATTTGATATAATAACATGCTTAAGATTGAGTACTTTATTAAGAAAATATTGAACTAACAGTTTTGGAGGTTGACACTCCAGATCAGGTGGCCCTATCTTTTCATCCTCTTTAGAGTCCCTCGAGGTAAATAGCATCACATCATCGGGAGCATTTGCAGAAGAGATCACAGGGCCAGGCTTCCTTTTCTTATAACTGCTCTCAATCAGGAGAACTGGCCGGGTAAGACATGCATTACTCCTCTGGGAATATAGCTTCCTTTAAAAAAAATCTTTAATATGTATTTTTGACATTACAATACAATCGCATCATTTCTCCCTTCCACTCCCTCCCTCCAAAACCTTCCATACATCCCTCCTTGCTTTCTTTCAAATTTGTGACCTCTTTAAATTGTTGTTATATACATACATGTATGTGTATATACATACATATTCCTAAGTACATAATTACACACTGCTCAGTCGTTCTCTTATAAAATTTCCAGCGTATGAAAACCGTATCCAAACTGTGCAAATAGCAATTATCAAGTGTCATTCACATAGAATGCCACTGAGGTCTCAAAGAGATGAAATACTTGGTTGTGGGGCCACTTCTTAGCCTCTAATCTTTGTCCTACCACATGATGCTGCCTTTCCATGGGCAAGAGACAAAAGCAGCATAAAAATCCCACAGAAGCGGCTGTCTGCCTTCTGCTGTCGTTCCTCATTACCGAGGGCACCGTTCTGCCTGCTAACAGAGTACTCAGTGCATGTTCTGCATGAACCGAGATGATAAGGCAATGGAAATGCCAGCAATGGAAATTCTGTGGGAAAGCAAATTTGGAAACACTTAAAATTGTAATAGTCTCCTTTAGCAGAGGCAATTCTTGCATCTTTGTGGGTAGAAGAACTCAGCCCAGATATAGTCTTACATGTTATTTAGGGCTCCTGGGTGCCCAACAGGTAAACATAATTCACTCTGTATTTAGAGGAGTAATAGGACAAGCACGCACTGTGTACTGGCACACACCTTTAAATCATATGTGGTGGGATCAAGGCTACTGACGTTAGACAGCTGTAACATGATATAAAAAATTAGTCAGGGAGGGAAAATGTAGCACAAGACTTCAAGAACTGAAGATATATATATATAATATATATATATAATATATATATAATCTCAATAGGACCTTGCCCAGTGTATGAAAATCTAAACATTATCTGGACAATCAAGTGAGAGATATGAGATGTGAATAGTTCTTTGGGAATTAGGAGGAAAATAATAGAGGAATACATGCTATTTGTCGCTAAAGGACCCTTCACCTATTCTCAAATAATTGGCCTGTAAATGAAGGTCAAATTTCCATGGGGGTAACTCTGGGTAGACATCACCCTGACAGGCTCATTCGACTCCTGCAATAGTTGTCCTGGTCTCTGGTTCTTCACAGATGGCCCCTGGGTGGCACCCTCTGATCCAAGTCCCTGTCCTCTGCTTGCCTTGACTCATTTCATAACCCAACATCTATCTCACACTGATTCTGTCTTCTCCTAAGGTCGAATTTGGCACTTTTCAGGCTTACAGATCTCTTTTGTCCTCGCCCATATTGTGTGATCCCTCTGCACATGATCTGAGTCGGGTTCCTTCCTGTCCTCATCTATTCTGCTCTGACATTTCCAGGTATTTGGAAAACAATGTTTCTTTGACTTTCAGAATATTATCCAATAGAGTTGAGCTCTCATATCTACTGGAACAGGAGTAACCTCTTCCCCTCTTGCTTTATTTTTCTGATCATATGACTTGGGTCTAGGCATTTTAGTTAAATAAAGTGACAGTTTGCATTGTGTCTGTCAATTGCATGACTTTCTAGTGGCCAAGAGATTAGAATGAAGCCCATTTTCACATAAGAAAGTGGGTTCAGAGATTTTTCCAGCTGTCTGGTTCTTAGAGAAATTTCAACCGAAGCAGAGATTTGGAGCTTTGACTTTCTCTTGTTATCCAAGAGAATAAAAATTGGAATGATTGGTACTTCCTGACAGAGGATCATTCTTAATGAATGATCTGTACTGTAAATATATGATAAATAGCAAAGAAACAGTCTTCACGATAACATTTCAAATCCACTTTATCTAGAATTTAAATTTGGAAGGAATAACTACCTAAAAATCGTACATCTTAGTCTTTAACTGTAATTCACCTGAGTCTTTAATTTCTTTGAGGAATAGTGTGGAAGTTGTGTTTAAACACTTTGGTTCAGAGCTTAGTGCCCATGACACTAAGGCAGGAGGATTTAGGGAGAAGAACCAGTCTGAGATGTATAACAGGTTCAAGGGGTAGCCTGGAATCAAGCTATACTTGCATTCCTCTTCTCCATGTGCCATTTTAAGAAAGTGATTGTTCCCCCCATGGCACCTATCTATTTCATATATAGTATGGAGTTGATTGACAAGGAGTCAATGATTGCATTCTCTTTCACCCTGTAAGTTGCTGTTAACTTTCCCAAAAGTATAGTTCTGTTTTCTGATCATTTTCTAGAAGTTGCTCAGGTTTCAGCTTTCTTTTGTCTGATTTTGTTTCAGCTCTGAAAAGGTAATGAAGATACTTTTCTAGCAGAGAAGACCTGGTTCAATCCATGAAGCCACTTCTATCTTGCAGCCTATAAAAAAAAAAAAACTCTATGACAAATAAGACCTGTAATCAAGGGGACATTGCATCTTCCTGTTACTCTTATTCCACAATAGCAAGTTCTCTGCCCGTGTTTTCAATCCTAACTCTAGAACTGCAATCTAAACACCACACCAAGGTGATTGAAAATAGATGTCGTCTAAACTCATTTCTTTCTGATGAGGATGCTCCTGAGGAACAGATGTTCTCTCGAGTAGCCCTGCAAATAACCCCACCTGTCATTGACTACAGACCCATTAGCTTATGACTCATATCTGGCCATCCTGGTAGAAACAAAGATGACACAGTACTTGAGACTCAGTGATTTAATGCTCACCAAACGGATCTGTGCTCTCCAAGTGCAGGCTGCTTTTCTCTGAGCACACGTTATTTTCCAGGAGCAAACTGGCCTCTTAGCTTAGAAAATGCCTTAACTCTTTTAGATAACAGGATGGAGAGCACATCTCTTAAGTGGTTTCCTAGATAACAAACATGTTTTACGGCTTGGAAGTCATTTCTAAAGAAGGAAACTTTAGACCTTGTTTTTTAGTTGGTTTCCTGTCATGTTTTATAGAAAATCCCTAGATTTTTCTTTGTATCTTATCTTCTCAGTAATAAAGCTGAGTTAATTAGTAATAATCTTTTCGTAAGATCATCATTATTATAGTTTTAGAGACATTAACATTATTTTCTAAGAAGAGTGACCAACATGGACCCTCACACAGTGCTACTAATTCTGGCTGTGTGTGTGGTCAGTATCTTTTTGGAACAAATAAAAGCACCTCTAAAAAGGTTGTGTTCAGAGAAGACATAATTTGTAATGTGAGTTTATTTTTCTTTCAAAATTAGTTAAAATTAGAGAGATTCAACTCCCTGAGATTCTCCTTCTTATGCAGGAATATCTCAAAAGCTGTCATTTCCAGATGTGGAAAGCACTGGGGATGCTCCTGAGAGACTTCGCGTCAGTCTTAGCCGGCCCTGTGCTTGGCTGCCTTGGCTGGCCGTGGGTTTTCTTCTCTCAGCCTTTTCTGTGATTGTTGTGATTGTGTCTGTGTTTTTCTTCTTTTAAAGTACAGGCTCAAACAAGTAGAGAAAGGGTGAGAGGAGACATAGGAAGCAGAGAGGGAAATTTGGAAATAATTTAGGTTTTTAGGGACAAATCTGCACTCACTGGTGGTTTGGCTAGATCCAGGACTTCAGGATGATGGGTGTGAAAAGAATGATCCCTTGCGGGTCACATGGATGGCTGAAACCACTCTCAGTAGCCTATATTTCCAGGCACTGGTGGGTGGGTTCAGCAGTGTGGTGAACATGAGGGTGTAAGTTTCAGCTTCAACCATCATGAAACCTGTGGTCTGTGCAAGATGGAGAGACCATAGTGCTGTCTGTGATTGAAGTAAGAAATAACGGGCATTAAACAGATGGATAAATAGTGGCTGTGAGGTCATAAAAGAAGAGTCATATTTTTAATAAGAAGGGATGGCTTTGGTAGTTGAGGTGGCTTTAGAGCTTAGTGGGAATTGGCGAGAAACAGAGTCAGCAAATGAAGGAGAAGGAACATCCTCGGTCCCTAAAGTGATGAACAACATCCAAGAGAACAAAGTAAAATGAACAGAGAGGGCTATTCTCCCTCCCTTGCTCTTCTCTGATCACCTCTCCTTACATCTGTAGCAACTGTGTGCCAAGCACGGAGGATTCAGGTTCATTTGAAGAGCCCTCTTTGATGGGATTTACAGGCTCATCCCTCTTTCCCTTAGGAATATGGATCTAGAGTTACCCAGAAGAACAGGGAACAGTGTTCAGTCACAAGTCCAGCTAGATTGTTCTTCCAGAAAATCATAGGCAACAGCACTAGAGCATCAGCAGAGCATGTCACAGTGCTGCATAGAAGAGTATATAGAGGATATATGAAATTGTTTTAAAATTTACTAGAATTATAAATCTAACATGTTAACAGTACAATTGCAGGAGTCAGACTGCCTGAGCTTATACCTCTTTTGTAGTCCTAAATGGAATAAGCTTAGGAAAATTGTAGCTTCCTGTCATATATATACACATATATGTATATATACATATGTATATTTGTATATATGTCATGAAAGTGTATATATGTATATTCTTTTCCTTCCTTCCTTTTTTGATAAAATACTGTGACAAAAGTCAATTAATGGATAAAAGGTTTATTTTCTTTGCAGTTCAGGGGTATAACCCTGATAGCAGTAGCTTGAAGAAGCCAGTTATATAGTTTCCACCATCAAGGGGTAGAGAACAATGATTGTTCAAGATCAGCCATGTGTTTCCACTTCATGCAGCCCAGGACTCAAGCCAAGTGAATGACACTGCCCACTTTTAGGCTGGAACTTCAGACCTCAGTTAACCTAGTTAAGATAATTACTTAACTTAGTTAAGATAATTATTACGCCCAAGACTTGCCTCCTAGGTGATTCTAGATCATGTCAATAGTCAACATTAACACAACGCTACCCTTTGCCCACTTGACGTCCAAACGCAACACCTTTAAGCCAAAATTTTACACTTCTGTGGCTCATGGCATGTCATATAATGTAGAAGCACATTGAATTTAGCTTTAAACATCTTCACTGCCTTTAACAGTTCTAACAGTTTACAAATCCAAGGTTTAAGTCTCATCTGATATTTAAGGCAATCTTTTAATTGTGAAATTCAAAATAAATCATTACACATTTCCTACATACAACAGCAATGAATAAACATTCTCATTTCTAAAAGGGAAGTATAGAGGTAAATCAAGTAATAATGGGACAAAAGTAGGACTGAAATCCAGTAGGAAAAGCACTAAATCCTGTAGCTCCAGTTCTAGCATCTTGGGCCTGTGATAGAATCATTGGGGCAACCAAAAGATTAGACAGCCCACTATTACAGCTCTATTACCCACAGTACATATAACCTCTCCTTTGACTTTATTCCCTTCCATGCATGCAACTTTCCTACGAAGACACCTCTTGGTCCTGTTGTCTTCATTTTTCTGGGGTCTCCATTGCAATTTAGAGTTCATCTTTACAACTTTGCATAATGGCCTCCAAGTAGTCCTTGCTTGGATTCTGACCCATCCCATCACACATTGCCTTATTTGCTCGCTATGATGCCCCAATCTTGCATATGTCACATCTTTGAAGACTGTATCACCTTGGTGCTGCTGCCAAGTTTGAGATGTAGCCAGGCCTTACTGGGTCGCAGATGTATAAACGTCTCTATGCTGATCATGGGGAAACACTGGCCCAGGCAATCCCTTCCATGGGTCAGGGACCTTCTTGAGCTGCATTTGGTGGGAGGAAGGTTGCTTTTGAGACACATGTTCCTGTGAAGATCGGGGTGTTTTCCTTTAAGAACTGCAACCCTCTTTTCAGTGTACACCTAGGCTGCAAACTTTAACTTCATTAAGCCCTTCTCTTCCTCAGTAATCTGAACATTTTTAATATCTATCTGTTCAATATTTATTCTTTTTTACTACAGAACTGGATAAGAGCCATAAAAACTCATCAGCTATGCTCAAACCTGAAATGTTCTGCTGATTTGAAATGTCCTCAAGCAAACAGATTAGTCCATCATCTTTAAATTCAACTGTACTCATCTTCTCAGGATACTGGCAGAGTGAAGCCAGGTTCTTGGTCAAAATATCACACATAATTGCCTCCTAGTTCATTTCCTGTAGTGTTCCTGTTCCCCGCAAAACTCACGACCTGGGGGGCTTCTGCTATGCACATTTCTCTTAGTATTCTTGTCTTCCACGCCCCCACCGGAATAACTGACTATGCTCGGTGGCAGCACAAACTGCCAGGCTCTTCCACATTTCACTCACAGAATAGCTGTGGGGCCTGGAGACCGCATGCTCAGCGAGGTTATCACAATAATGACCCCACTGCTGGCACCAATTTTATGTCTTAATATTCTCCCTGCTCCTGTAATAAAATATCCTGTCAAAAGCAACTTAAGGGTAAAAAGGTTTATTCTGACACACACACACCATGCAGACATGTGAGGTAGCTGATCACATTGCTTCTGTAGTTAAGAATCAGAGAATGACAAACCACTGTACTCAGCTAGTTTTTTTTTTTTTTTTTCCTTTCTATGCGGTCAAAGACCCAAGAGCAGGGAATGGTGACTCTCCCACCATAGTTAACCTAATCAATGTAATCCCTCTCAGACATGACCAAAGACTAACCTAATCAATATAATCCTTCACAGTCAGACCCAGAGGCTTCTCCTAAGTGATTATCAATCCTGTCAAGTTAGTAATCAATATTAAGTATCATGTCATTTCTGCTCACAGTTACTTCTCTTTAAAACGATGATTGCTGCTCTCACAGAGTTGCTATGGTAATTCAGTGAGTTAATACAAGATGATAGCCACATGTTGTCCTATATGAATGGAAGTTATTATCATTAAGTTATCTCCAGGACACTCAGTGAGGGTAAACATCCAACAGAGGACCTTCTTGGTTCCAGTTCTTAAAGGAATAGTAGTTTGTTGTAGATACAAATAGTTTTTACGACTGTGAATCAAGTCTCATGGACTAAAATGAAATAACATTAAGTATGGGAAACTGATTTAGGTACTGTTGTATCATCTTTCTACGAATCAATGGCATGAAGTCAGTAAAAAATGCATGGGAGAGAGAGAAAGAGAGAGAGAGAGAGAGAGATGGAAGGGAGAGAGGGAGAGGAGAAAGGGAGAACGGAAGTCACAGGAGTCTATGAGAAAAACATCCTTTTGAGACAAGGTCTCATTATGGAGTCCTAGTAATTCCAGAAGTTACTCAGCATTCCAGATCATCTCAGTTTTATGGCAATTTCCCTCCTTGTCTGAGTTCTGGGATTTCAGGCATGTGCTACTATGGTGTCTCCAGAGGCAACAATTATGTTTCACCATTGAAAACTTTAGCTCAAGTTTCAAATGTTTCACAAACTGAAGTCTAGTCCTTGGATACCATGAGGTGGAAAGGCAGCCCCAAGATGGCCATCATCATCTCCTTTTTTATTGCTGTCTCGTGGTCTCTGAGCGGAACTTATGGATACTCTCCTGCTTCTGAGAGCAATGATGCTAGCTGAATTCCTCACCATAGAAGCTATGGGAGAAATGAGGCAACTCTCTCTCCTTTTGTAGTTAACTTTAGAAATATGAGGGAGTTGTCAAGGGAGAGCAAAGAAACCAAGATAATGTTCCTATGTCAAGGGAAGCCCCTGTGCACATGACCACATTCCAGAACTGTGTCTTTGACAGTGTTTGTCCTCACTAGCCGTTCAGTAAAGCCATGTGACATTTAGCGCTCGTAAACGTACTGGAAAGTTTGTTGGTGTTGTTAATGGAGAAAGTTGAGTTATTCACAGAGTGATACCAGAAAATTACAGAGGACTTATAGAGTATATATGGTTTATCCTTCTTTAAAACTAAATTTGAAAAATCAAAAAAAAACCCCAGTAAATTTCTGTTATAACAGCACATAATTGACCCTCCCAGTGCAGCGTGATCAGTTTGTTTCCCGTAGCTTGCTCGTATGAGCCACACACATCCTTCAGGCATTCACACATTAAGCCACCTTAAATTTGGCCTCAACCAGACAAGCATGAAGCATCCGTATTTCTTCCTCCTGGAAGTGTCCCTTTACTCATTTGGCTTCTCTGCCAGTGAGGGGCATATCTCCTAGGTTAGAAGATATGGTCTATTTAGCAGACAAGGTCTAACCAAAGCTGAGTATAATGACTTACCCGACACTGAACTCTTCAATTTAAAAATTCCACTCTTACTTTACACAGATTATTGGAAAAAGAAAAATATAGGCCAGTGTAAAAGAACACACTCGCTGAATCCTACTCACACATTTTTGGTTATCCAGGAGTCCTGTGATTCAGTCCTTTCTCCTTGGTATATAAACCTCCATTTGAAAATTAAGTACACACACAGATACACAGACACATCACCACCACACACACGCACACACACCACCACCACCAGACACACACACACACAATGATACACAGACACACACAGACACATCACCACCACACACATGCACACACACCACCACCACCACCACCAGACACACACCACCACCACCACCACCACCATCAGAGACATACACACACACACACACACACCACCACCACCACCATACATGCACACACACACAGACACACACACACACCATCATCACCACCACCAGACACACACACCACTACCACCACTGCTCTGTAAACTTAAAAGTATGAGTTCCTTTAGAGCCAGTTGTGGTGGTGGATCCCACAGTGGTCAAGAGTCTGCGCAGCAAGAGATCTGTGAATTCAGTGCTATGACAGAGGACTTGTGTGAAAAGCAACCCCCCCAAATGTATGCTTTGTTTTATGTTTTGTTTTTGTTTACCCGAAGTGATTGGTTCAGGGTAAGATCCTGCATGTAGATGTGGCAGCCTCCATTTCGGATGCATGGTGGCTTTCTGTGGTGCTTACTGTGTTGCTGTACTTAAGGCAAATTTTAACATAAACCCACAGTAAACAAGAACAAGTTACAGTGCCACTTTCCAGGTGACAACAAGCTTGAGATGCTTTGCCATTAAATCCCTAGCAGGTGGGATTAATGTGTTTCTAATTACATCAGGAAGCTAAGGGAAAAATTAAAAATACACTTGAAATGCAACCCTGTTAACTTATAAAGAGGAAATAATTTACAATAGTTTATTATTATTTTCATATGTGTTAGTTATAAAAGAAAGGCCCACACTAAAAGGAAGAATATGTTTATCACAGTGAACAATTGTTTACTGTTGGTTCGTTCTGTCTTCTGTTACATAAATGACTATAGAGTACTATTTTAAATGTATCTTGATATTTAACCCATAATAACAGAGAATTCAATAATATATATGTAAATACTGGAGGTTAAGTTCCAATTTAAAATATTACAAGTGGATTATTTGGTTATCCGCTGAGAGGTATCTGTGGAAAGGGGGAGGAGGGAAAGAGAACGCAGAGGGAAATTACAAGTGAGAGTAGACTTACTGTAAGAGACATATATATGCAGACTTAAGGTAAGTA
The DNA here is from genome assembly GCA_004026605.1 of Ondatra zibethicus. Lineage (NCBI taxonomy): Eukaryota > Metazoa > Chordata > Mammalia > Rodentia > Cricetidae > Ondatra > Ondatra zibethicus. The sequence continues at coordinate 87,965 of PVIU01006703.1, forward strand.
TGAGTTTTAAGAAAACTTAGATTTATTTAATGGACACATTAGGTTGAGCTCCTTTAGGAAAGGTTCTTCAATGAGCCCAAAGTGACAGGAGCCAGGCTTTTCTTCCACAGACTGATTAGGTTCTTACGTGTTTTATTGCTTATGGGTCAGTCATTTCTTGTCTTGTGTGTTTCTCAGGCATATAAAAGTGAGAATGTGATTAATTGATCTTCTCAACCTAATAGTACCACTGAAGGATATTGTCAGCCCCTGTAATTGCTCTCAAATACTGATACTAAGGCTATACTAAGTCACTGTTCGTTGGATACTGTGTGCTGCTATGCACTATGCTTTCATGTGTTTCTAAGATCTGCCATTGGTATACAAATTCTAAATCTTGACAAGAATGCTCCCTGGCTTACCCACTGATAGTAAGAGCAATTATGTCTGAGAACGTGAGCTACACCATTAACAGATAAGAGCAGATTTGTGACTCCTGTATGATTACTTTTTGTGTTACTTTCAATTATGATTCACACTGATGATCACATATAGTTTATTTACTATTTTTACATTCTTCTACAAGAACAAGAAAGAATTTTTCCTTTCTTAAAAACCAAATCCTTGAAGGGGCAAAAAGCATGAGACAGAGGAATCCTCACTGTGTATTGTCAGAAGGTATTTATTTTCATGTGGGTGTGTGATTTCCAGGTACCAAGTATTCCTGAACCATTCACACTCAGTATTATTCTCTGGACTAAAACCATATTAAACTTTGAGAATGGCAAATTAATGACAAGAATGGAGTCAAAGACAATTCATTAATCATTTCTGCTTGTCTATTTTTCTATCCTGGATATGATGGAGAAATTCATTTGGGGGACGATCAAATTGGAAGGGGTCTGGCGTTATGTCAAGAAACACTAAGAATGTGATTTTGTAAATTTTGTCTCTGAGTCTGCATGGCGTCTCTTTCTTACATGCCTCTGTTTCTCTTTTAGTGGCAGAGCATTTCTATAACACTGGTTGAGAAAGTTCAGATGATTGCTGTAATCCTAGGATCCCTGTTCTTAATAGCGAGTGTGACTTGGCTCCTCTGGTCAGCCTTCAGCCCCTATGCAGTGTGGCAGAGGAAGGACATCCTTTTTCAAATCTGCTATGGAATGTATGGTTTTATGGATCTAGTGTGCATAGGTAAGACCACGGTGTTCATTATTCACAAACTGTCTGTAATGCATCTCTTTCAGCACCTGCATTTTTGCCAGCGCATCTAATATATGCAGAATGTTGCCGTATAAATTATCTTGACTTCCGGTTAAATGTTGGGGCAGGAAGAGGAGGTTGCCACAACTTGGCTGCTTCCAGGGTAGTTTGAAAAGAAAAAAAAAAAGCAGGTTAGTGTTCACTGATTGTGGCATATTTTGCAACCAAAAAGAAGATGGAGTGGTTGAGGAAATGAAAAGGGGGAGGGGGAGTAATGTTAGGATTGCCACTTGTTTCCAAGGAGCAAGAACAACCGGGTGTCCTTTCCAAAGCTGAGGAAGAATGGCCAGTGCCAACGGCAATATTGTGGGTTTGTAGAGATGACTGTGCCCTAGAAAACCTGCTTCATAATTGGTGCTCAGATTCCTTTGGAAACCTAAATGGCCCCTGGGAAAGTTGAGGGCATGCGGAAATTTTCCTTGTTTTTATTTTTTCTCATTGTGCTTAATGGATTCAGTGTCTGAGAAGAGGGAAAGCTTCCTCCTTCCCTAGTGTAGCTCAATCAGACTTCACTGAAGCTTAGGCTTACGGTTCACCCGACCCATCACCAGAAGCTGACTTAGGCAACGTTGTGTGGTGTGTGTGCGCGAGGTGTCCTTGCAGGCACTGTGATGGTGACAGCTGATGGGGATGCGATCAGGCTGTCCAGAGAAGGGCACCCAGGAGAATTTGCCAGCTTTGAGTTGGTTCACAGCCTTCTGGGTCGTGAAAAGAAGCAAATGGAAAGGTAGCCATGATTTAAAGCAACGGTTTTCTCCAAATGTGGTCCCCAGACCCCTGACAGGAGTAGTATCCTGTCACTGATTAGAAATGCTGATCACAAGGCCTATCCCAGACCTACTGAACCAGACACTGGACAGGTGGAGCTGGCCTCTGTGTTGTCCACATTTTCTGCAGTGGTGAGGATCCTGCAGCTGGGGAGTCAAAGGTCCTTGGGAAATGATGCCTGGGTGATGAGATGACTTGGCTTCCAATCCCGGCCTTTACTCGAGGCTCTGTCTTTCTACCCACAAAATGGAACAACAATTTCCACCATGTCAATCTAAATGAAGACAGCAGCAACTGTGAAAGAGCCCATTGTTACTAGGCAATGGCAGATGGATATGTAAGCATGAGTCAGAAACACCAGTTACTCTCAGCCACTTGAATTAATGTCTGTACTTATGAGAGTCTAAAGTTAACAAGGAATTTTCATACCCTCTGTTGTTTTATAAAAGGAAGCGTATACATACTTAAAATGTAACCATTCTCGCTTTCCTTCCTTCCTTTCTTCCCTTGTCACTAATACAAGACTAACTAGAAAGGAAATGATGAAAGTTAAGTCTCAAAGGAGAAATGAAGGAGGCAATTGTTGTGAAGACGGTAATCTAAGTACAGGTTTCCTGGATAATTAGACTGATCACACACAGGAGTGCACTCTACAGTAAATGTGCTAATGCCCATGCAAGTGCTTGGAAAATTCCAAATCTCTCTTCAAATTTAATCTCTAGGGCATTGCTCTAAATAAAGAGGAGTAATGAAACCCTTCACCACACCAAATCTCTCCAGCAGCTCAGAGAATGTGTTAATTCCTTCAATGTCTGTTATAAAATGTGGCATGCTTTTTGATATCACAGAGGAAGTGCTTCCTTAGCCTGGAGGAGAGGATTTCGGAAGTTTTCACCATAAATAATGGATAAATTCAGGAGAGGACAGATTTATTTACTCCTTAATATGAACATTGTATGTCCATCAATAGCTTCGGTTTTGTATTTTTGTGAACCAACTACAACAAATTTAAGAAAGAAAGTTAAACACAACAAACACACACTTTGGATCATTAAGCTCAAAAGTTAGCCTGTGGGGGAAAGTCTAGCTGCCTTTCCAACCTCTTTGAAAAACTAAGAAGGACCAGTTGCCTCTGAAGTAGAAAATCATTTCTGTGAGTCTCGCAGTGTGCAGTCATTGCTAAGTTATTACATATTACTGTCAGCATTTTAATTAAGACTATTAGAACTGCCTTCAAGAACACAGGCATGTGAACTAGTGATCTTTGGGAAATATGTGCTACATTTGGGCTCCTCTTTTAAAAATTGAATATTCTTTCGTCTTATAAAAGTCAAGTTTCTTAGAAACAAAAATAGTTGCCATATTTTCTAGGCACATTTTAGAAAGTGAATTTTATCTGTGTTATAAATATTGAAAACACATTCTGTTGTCTTTTGGCTCATCAGAACCCAGCTCTCATCATTCACTGATCTATTTGCAGAATTGGAAAAACTTTAAATAATTCAGATGGAATATTATTTCATTTGGCAACTTCATTAATTAGTTTATTTTAGAACTATGAAAATGTTATTTTTTTGCCCTAAGAAACTGAGGAAGTTAGATAGTAAAGGATGCATTAGCCAGCTGGATTATGGCCAGTATTAGCCCCAGCCAACATTATAAATTAATTTGAATGTCTTCTAATTAAAGGTACACACTAACAACAATCACATAGATTTCACCTTAAAACTACTTCCTAGAAGACAAGTCCATGCTATGCCTGGTAAGAACCGTTTCCAAAGACGATAGAACCACAGCTTTGAACAGAGTCCAGCACAAACTCACACAGACAATACCTGTGTAGGACATTGTAGCCAAACAGGCTCCCTGTTTGACCTTGAACTGGTGTCTCCCTTGGTAACTATCCTTGAGCATAGTTGATTTTAACCCCTGTGGTCAAAGACTGTTATTTCAAAGTATTTTATCTACCTCCCTTCATTTTGCTTTAAAAAGTTTTGCCAGCCTCCATTTCTCAGAACACATATCTACGCTGTATCAATATTCCCATTGCTGTTACAAAGCCTGTTTCTTTGGAGACGCCATTTCCTTGTTTGTTACTTAGTTTGACAGAAAGCATAGGTATGTAAACGTGTAATTGGAAAATAATGGGATGTGATGTCATAGGCAGGTAAATGGTCATTCAGTGGTGCAGGGAGTAACCTCTGCTTTGGGACTGCATGGTGGAGAAGTGTCAAGGAGGAAGCGATAGATAAGCAAGCAAATGCTGACACCTGGTGAATACAGAAATGCCCTCTTCCCACCACCGGAAGGACTGCTATGAGGTTTTCAAATTTGCTCATTTTTAAACAAGAAAAACAGATTGACAGTTTGAATAATTCAGGGGTTGCCTTGCTCAGCCTAGATATAGGGGGGAGGGCCTTGGCCCTGCCTCAGAGTGATGTGTCAGACTTTGTTGACTCCCCATGGGAAGCCTTACCCTCTCTCGGGGAGTGGTTGAGGGTGCGGTGGAGGGATCAGGACGAGGGGAAGTAAAGGGAAAAAAAGAAGAAAAAAGAGAAGAAAAGAAAAAAGATAATCCAGAAAAATACACAGGTGATTATTACAGGATAAAAAAATTAAAGTGCAACTATTTTATGAAATGTGTAAGAAATTGAATCATTAAACACAAATTTAAAGATTTTTTCCAAGCTTGTTTTCTGGGTCTAAGAATAAATTCAGGGCATTGTGCTTGTAGGGAAGTCCTCTACAACAGAGATAAATTCCCAATCCCAGAAGACATCTTTAATTAAGGGCACTTGATTACTTATTTCCTGATACACTGAATTGGTTCGTCGTATATTTTCATTATTAATCATTTACTTTTCTTATCCCTTAAGATTTAGCATCTTTCTTTTATTAGTGTTTTAAATTACCCCAAGGGTCAAAGTTGAAATGTTGAGATCATGTCTGCCAGGTAGAAATTATCCATAGATATGAAAGTGCTCCATATCTGTACTGTTGAGTACCATAAATATAGTTATGATTGACTGTTTAACATGCAAATTGTGAGAATGAGAAGAATAGATTCCAAGTTAAGTTTTGTTTAAATTAACTTAAGTAGACATATATGGCTACTGAATACCATGCTGGTTTAGATGACAAAATGGCCAGTGTGTAAGTTGAAATTTTGTAAGTATAGTACAAACAAGCTTCACCCTGTTCAAATACATGGGTTGAAGTTCTTAACAATAAAGGGACTTAGTTCTGAGAGAGGAGTAAAGTAACAAGGGATTCAAAAAGAGAAGAGTATGAAAGAGAGAGAGAGAGTCGATGCCAAAAGAGAGACCGAGAGCCACAAGCTGGAGAGACATGCTTGACAGCTGTCCTTTTTCTGGTACCCTTTTCTGAACCTTGAAGAGAGATTTCTGAAGTTTATACATGGACTAAAATTTCAGCCTACCTTTTTTTGCACATCCCATGTTTATTTCCAACAAGTGAAATATGAAAAGGTATTTGGAGATCTCTTGCAAACATTTCAGTGGGTGGCATTCAGGCCATCATTATTCGCAGGACAGCCTGAGTCTCTGAGATGAATAGTCAGAGATCATAAATTGGGAAGAAGTATAAACTAACATAGGCTTTTGCTGGCTTTTCCCAGAGAGATTTGTACCCTGAACTAGGAAAAGTTAGAAACCCCAGAATAGAAGAGCCAGTGTGGGGAGAGGGGCAGGTCATTGGCCAGAGGATTCATATTGCACCTTGAGGGGATGGAAAATCACACACCCATTGATTGTGTGATTCAGAGGCTGTGTTGCGAGAGGAAGGTATTTATTAATGACTAACTTGGGCATTCTAGGAGCTAAAGAACATGGAATCAGTCTATTAACTTGTCTATTTTAGTCTATTATCTAAATGAAGGTATTTCCCAAGCCACTCCAGTTTCAGGAGGAGTAAGAAGGTGCACACTGTAGAAGCACCAGACTACAGCCTTGCTCTGTTAGGAGTATTCCCACAGCTTCCTGTGAAAAGGAGGTCATGTGTCATTGTATAAGCATCCCTGATGTGGGAACTTACCTGTGGTAGCCACAGCAAATAATCCTGAAATATCTTCTTGCTAAACTTAACACATCTTTGTTTATGTAATATCACCGAGTTAGAGAGCCTACTTTTAAAAATTCTAATAAACACCATAATTTGATGGCAAATACATGACTGAAAGATAGGTTTTGATCTTTCCTGGGATAATATGGAAGGCACTGATTATGTTCCCTTCTTCTAAAAATGGGTTGACATTGTTCCTTTAAACTGTTCCAACTATGCACCTAATAAGCACAGAGGCATATACTTTATGTACTTGTAAAATCTGCAGTTATCACCAGGCCGCCTCGCTCACCCCCTCTTCTTGGTGTGGTACTCCCTTTGTGGAAATGTCTATCCAGATCATTTTGTTCTTATAAACACACAGATTCCGAGGAAGTTCATTTTTATGTTCTGCAAACACGTACAGCAGGTAATCCTTTTCACCCAGCAATGCGACCTCAGGACCCTTCTCTGCTGGTTATTCCATGATTTGCTTCACCTTCCATCTTCCGTTCAATGCCACTTTTGCCATGAGGGATACTGTGGTAGCAGACATTTGTTTTAACAGTTTCTTCAGACAAGATCCTGAGAGTAGAGTGTGAATAGAGTAGTAGGCCTGTGTATTAGATTTTAGAAGATAGTTTTAAATAACGCACTATGTAGCTTTTACCATTTCGAACCCACCAAGGAAAAGTTCTTGTTTTCCCATGCCTTGACAGCCATAGATATCACCATTCTCTGATTTTGTCACTGGTGGCTTCAGCTATTCAGAACAACATTAGACTCATTTTCTCCAAATCACATTAATAATTAGATCATTATGACCATTTTATCTAAGAAAATAAGCAAGGCCACCCTGGGTCACACCAGTGGGTAGCTTGTCTCTCCTACAGCCTTGAACAGTGGTGCAATGCACAGAGAAAGTTTCTTGTGGGTCATTTCCACGTTTCCTCTCCAAGGTGAAGCTGAGCATGGTGAGCATGGGTGATGGAGAGTGGCACCGACCGACTCTCACATGCTGTGATTTCCCCAATACGCTTAGATGTTCTGGGGCCAGCTGCTTCTGCTGTTTTGAGTTTCTGTTTCTGTGTGGAGTCTATTGCCTGAAAATAGTTGAAGAAAACAGACTCGCTCTCTCACTTGGTTTACCGACTAAAATACTGGTCTGTTACTTTTATTCTCCCTATTAATTTCTGAATTTAAAGCACAGGACCACAGAATGGGGGGCTATGACACACTCATGCACCTTTGAACACACACTTGGATGTACCCACCAGGAACCAACACACACTCTCAGGGCACTTTTTCAACAACGACTTTGTCTACACCCTAAATACAACTGATCTCGTATAAAATAATGACATGAGTTTGATATGACTCTTCACGCTGTGCTGCTTTTGGATGCTTCCAAGTCTATGAATTCTAAAAAGCAAACTGGGATACGCTAGAATGGCAACCAGATCAAAATATTTTCTTCTTGCCGTACCAAGTGCAGTCAACACTGAAACATATGCTTCTTAGGCAGGAGGCTCATTTTACCCCAAATAAACTTTTATTCACCTAAATTTTCAATCAAAACAGTTATTTAAATTCCAACAATTCCAATAGTTGTGGTGGTAGCCCTGTTGAAATGTACTTTTCATAGCTGACTATCTAGCTGAAGTTTCTTGGGCACACAAGCTTCTCTGACTCACAGTCACCAATGCATTCGCATTTCATTATAGAGTATAAGAATGATAAATGAAAGTCAGTGTTTGGTTGGCTGGATTAGAGATATACTTGTATTTTAAAGAGCAATATAATACTTTTATTTGGCTTTTAAATTTAGATTGCCATTCATTTTACAGGTGGTTTTGTTTCACTTTGTGATTTTTTTTCCAGGTAGAAAACTAAAAATAGGGACAGGGAGATGGTTCGGTGCATATATGTGCTTGTGGCACAAGCCTGATGACCTGACGTGACTACTCTGACCCCAGTAAGATGCCAGATACCGCACTATGGCAGTAGGTCCCAGTAAAGCCACTGTCCCTGTGATATATGGGAATGGAGACAGGAAAGTCACCATGTAGCTCATGATCGCTAGCCTGTCGCACCCAGTGATACCCAGCCTCAAAACCATGTGAACAGAGACAGGGGTTGGTTCAGTGGCTACAAATGCTTCCTTCTCTTTCAGAGAACCTAGTTTGGTTCCTAGCACCTACAGAGCAGCTCACTGCCATTTGCAACACCAGTTTCAAGGAGTCTGGGGTCCTGTTCTGCCAACATATATGTGCTGCACATACGTGCATGCAGGCAAAGACATTCATACCCATAGAAAGTAAATCCGTAAAAAATGTGGAAAGGCTAGGACTGAAAATTATCCTCTGACTTTATACCCTTGTGGTGGCACATAAGTATGTGTTCACATACATTGTACACACACACACACACACACACACACACACACACACACGGAGAGAGGGAGCAAGGCAGAGCACTAGATAATCATGTTGTCTAATATATTAATAGGAAATTTTAAAAGTACAGTTTTTCTAACTCTTGGTATTATGTGAAAAAGGATGAATAATTCTGGCAAGAAGAAATATGACCATAAATATGTTCCCTCCTCAGTGGTGTCCTCATAATGACCAAAAGTTTCCACTCAAAATGAGACTGTGGGTCATCTCCATTGCTTTCACTAAATATTAAGCAATTGGCATAAGAAAACATAATGAAATAGTTCTCCTTGTATGGAAACAAAAAGTAAGAAAAATAAAAGTAAAAAAAAGTAAGAAAATACTTAATTCTTATTTTCTGGTGCCTTTTGGGATGACAGTATTTTAAAGTGTTTTATGTGAAAAATGGATCTACAAAGGAGACAGAAGTGTTAAAAAAAATAAATTTTCAGCCGGGTGATGGTGGTGCTGGGCTTCCTTTGTCACATGATTCAAAAGGCATGTGATGGAGGTGCTTAAACACCATTAGGCATAATAACCACAAAAGTTGATTAGCTTGTATTTCCTTTCTTGAATGTCTGTATCACTGCAATTTTAGACTCTAGGAAATTCCTTTATTTTTCTTGAACTGTATTTGATTGGGTACCCACCTCCTTCAGTACTACAAATTGGCTACTTAAGAGACCTTCACCCATCTGCTTCTATATGAAGGACCGAACATTATTCTGTTCTTGTCTTGAACCCCTCTGGAGCCTCCGCATTGAATGCATCTCATAGGCTGTGTGGTTCACTGCACTGTCTGAGTCTTTGTCATGTGTGACCACAGCTACTACAGAAAGCACACTGTGCTAGCTCACTAGAAATCATTCCTTAGTTGTAGTAGAATTTATTTACACGGACATATCATTATTCCTTGACTTCAGAATAGGCTAACATGTTCCAGACCCCAGGAAATGCTACTGTTTCATTCAGAAAGTGTCTGATACATCAGTCAACCAAGTCTACCCTAATCACCAGCTCCAGCTGCAGAATGGGACCGCAATTTGAGTGCATGCTGTGGGCAGAGGCAGAGTGGCCCTGGGATGCTTGAAATGGTTAAAGAAAAACAGACTTTTACACTTCATATGCTTTGAGAAGTAGGTCATTATCCCTTTCTCTGGAGGTATAAATTATAGGGTTTCTATGCCTTAATCATAGTGATGTTTACCAATTTCTAAAAGGATTATTATCTTGGTTGGCTATTAGTGATAGTGTTGCATTTTGAACCTCAGGGATTAAAACAGAAAGGAACTCATCTTTGATCCAAGCTTTCTGGGCTGTGTTAGAATGGTCTCATTACTAATTAACCCTATAGGTCTTCCCCTGAGGAGGAAAATAGAAAAACCCAAGGAAGCCGTTATCTTAATGACCTTGTAAAGACCTACTTCTTCTGAAGAAATATTAACCAAATTACTCAAATAGCAGACCAAGTGTGCTATTATTTATTGACTTCCATCTCATATGAGAAATCAAGACACTCTCAGCTGTGTCTCTCCACTGTCGAGCCAAAAGGGTGCCAGCTGCCTGTGGAGACGTGTGCCACTTGCATCATGTGCTACTCCTGAAGTGCAGGACAGAGAAAGAAGCAGAAAGTGGGCCAGCACATGTTGCCTGTTTTTTGAGTTTGAGAATAATTTGACTTTTTTTTTTTGCATTTTAGGTGGGTAAATACCTCAAAAGAATATTAACTTATGATACATAAAATTATATCAAACTGAAACTTTTAATGCTCATAACATTATATTGAGACAAAGACTCATCCATTTATATATGTGCTGTCAATAGGAAGTTGCAACAGGGACCACAGGGTTTGCACAGCCTGAAACATTCACTGTCTGGGGCTGGAGAGTTGGATCAGTGGTTAAGAGTACTAGCTGCTCTTTCAAGAGGACCTGGGTTCAGTTCTCAGCATCCACCTGACAGTTCACATCTGTCTGTAATTCCAGTTCCAGGGGACCTGACACCCTTGCCCAGACATGCATGCAGGCAAAACCAACAATGTACATTAAATAAATAACTAAATAAATAAATAAATAAATATTCACTATCTGGCCCATTTGCATTTGCTAAACAGGGCTGTTAACATGCCCACTACTTTGTCTGCTTGCCACAGGGAGACATTCACAGGGAGAAAAGATTGGCTACAACCTGGAAAGGGCCAGGAGAGAAATTTCTGAGAACTGGCAAGAGGGGGGGTAATTAATAAAGGATCAGTAAAGCCCATGTGCAGGAAAAAGTCTTGAGCTAAATTTCGAAGAAGAGCGGAAACTTGGAGAGGGCCAGAGAGGGGGCAACTACTGGAACTAACATAACTGTAATCATGCATATAGTAGTTCATACCTCCTCCTTCCTGCCTGCCTCCCTTCCTTCTTCCTTCCTTCCTTCCTTCCTGCCTGCCTCCCATCCTTCTTCCTTCCTTCCTTCCTGCTTGCCTCCCTTCCTTCCTCCTTCCTTCCTTCCTTCCTTCCTTCCTTCCTCTCTCCCATCCTTCCTTCCTTCCTCTCTCCCATCCTTCCTTCCTTCCTTCCTTCCTCTCTCCCATCCTTTCTTCCTTCCTTCAATCCATCCTTCCTTCCTT
>PVIU01006704.1:0-25960 GCA_004026605.1 Ondatra zibethicus
GTATTTCACACAATATCTAAAAATCAATTCAAAGCGGGTTTCAGACTTACAAGACCTAAGACTTTGAAATTACTAGAGAAAGCATGAGTGAGGCTCTATGACGCTGTGCCGGGAAGTAATGCTTTAAAAATATTTATAATCTCCAAAACACAGCCACAGAAGGGAAAATAAAGATGACCAATTTTGACAAGCTGCTGCACAGCTAATAAACAATGAATGAGCTGAAAGGTCATCTGTAGGTCTGGAGAAAATATTCATGAACCATACATCTGACACATGAAAGGGTTAACCTACAACGTTTATGAGGAACTCAACAAAAATAAAAGAAATAACTGGGCTAAGCAGCATGTAAAAGAATTGAACAGACATTTTTTTAAGAGAAGGCAATCAAACAGGTGTGAAAAACTGCCAGACATCATTAATTACTAGGAAAATTAAATTTAAAATGAGATGCCATCCCACCTCAGTGAGACTGTCGACTATCAACAGATATGGCAGGGAAATGCAGCTCCGTGGTAAAATGCTTAACTAATATGCCTGAGATCCTATGTTCAATTTCTCATACCACCAAAGCAACAGTAATGAATTAATACAACCTGCATGCACACACATGCACACACACACACACACACACACACACACACACACGGAGGGTGGGGTGAAGGAAGGAGGGAAGAAAGGAGGGAGGGAGGGAGAGAGGGAGAACCATATACACTTCTTGCATTGGCAATACTTTATGGACCATGAAGATAATTTTAAAAACTTGCCTCACAAGCTTACCAACACCCATATTCAATCCCCTGTAGCCCAAGGTGGAAGAAGAGAACTTATATAATAAAATTTTCTGTAGTCTTTCTGTAGTACATACATGGCAAGTATGTACACATATTCTCCCTCACATATATATATATATATATATATAGCATCCATACACACACACACACAGAGAGAGAGAGAGAGACCATACACACCAAATACTTTTTTATTTTAAAAATAATAAGCTAAGCAATGTTATGAGTATATGGAGAAAAGGGAATCTTTTGTACTGTTTGAGGGGATGTAAATTAATGAAGCTATTATGGAAAACAGAAGTTTCTCAAAAACTTCAAAATAGGGGACTGCAGAGATGATTCAGCAATTAAGAATATTGGTTGCTCTTCCAGAGGACCTGGGTTTCATTCCCAGCACCCATATGGCAGACCACAACTGTCTCTAACTCCAATTAAAGGGATCCCACTGGTCTTTGTAATCACTAGGCATGTATGTGATGCAGACATATATGTAGGCAAAATACCCATGCACCTGAAATATATTTTTTAAAACTTATAAGTATAATTATCGTATGATATATCAATGCCATTATACAACCAAAGTGAAACTAGCATATTAAAAGAAGTATGTGCTCCTATATTCATTGAAGGATTATTCACAAAATATAATAGCTACAGTATGGACTCAGTCTACACGTCTGTCAATGGAAAATGAATAAAGAAAATGATATGTGTGTGTGCATGTGTGTGTGTGTATATATATACAAAAGTCAATCTTATTAAAAAATAAACTTGACACAGTAGCTCATATCAGACTTTGGAAGAGGGCACAAGAGAATCATGGATTTGAAATCATCCTTGGCTACACAGTGAGTTCAAAGTCAGCCTGGACTACAAGAGCCATTGTCTCAAAACAACAACAAAATGATATAAAAGAGGAAGATGAAGGAAGAGATCATTTTTTTGTCTTTTGAAACAACTTCAGTAAGCCTAGAAGTGGTTACATAAAATAGGCAGTCTTAAAGGTATAAATGTCACACAACAACACTTACATATTATTAGACTCTAAAATGATTGACCTCCCAGAGTAGATTTGGTGATGGTTGGAGTTTGTGGTGGGATAGAAAGACTTAAGATATAATGATCAACTGATACAAAATTTCAATGAAACCTGAGAAATAAATTCACGTGTCTTGTTATTGAACACAGTAATGATAGTCATGTCAAGTAGCCTATCATAGAACATAATGATGATAGTCAAGTGTCCTATTGTGGAACACGATGATGGTTTTAGGCTTTTGAAACTTGCTGTAATAATGTAACTTACTATAATAATATATTTAGGTATTCAAACCATGTAAATGGAACATTAAGCTATCTAAACATAATTAACTCAACTTGGTCTTTCAACAATGTATACATATTTCAAAACATCACAATAGATACCATACTAGTAAGAAGTAAAAATTAAATTATGAGTTCAAAAATAAATCATTCTCCTTTTTCAGACACAGAGTTCTGATTTTTGAACTAAGATCTCCCAGATACAGTATCTGAAGAAAGATGCTATGTTTTCCTATAAAATAATTTCACCTAGGAGACATGCAGCAGGATAGCAGTCCTCTGGAAATAACATTCAATTTTCTCAGTAAAACAAAGTTCATCTTTTTAATAGAAAGCAAAGGAAAACATTATGCCCAAACACAAAGAATTTATTTTAAAATCCACCCCCATCTCAGATGAGTTATTGTCCCCACATACTTTATTTGAAGCCAGCAGGCTTTTTCCAGCAGTTACCATCCCTTTCTGTTAGAATTCTTATTTTTGGATGTGTGATCAATGGCTTCATGCTGGTTTTCCTCAGCAAGCTATAGGTTCACCTCAGCTGCAAAAATGTTCTGAACTCTAAGCAGAGCCTCCATAGGCAAAGTCAGGATGTGAGCCTTCAAGTGCCAACAGGGAAACTCTGTAGGTGTGTACTCAGGATTCTGAAGAAAGTATTGAGTGACAGGAAAAAGTGTGTAGGTTTTAATCACTGCTAATCCAAAACGTGCTTAAAAATCCAGATGTAAATTAACATCTGCCAATATGTTGTTTATCTAATCAAGTCTTATTTCTTCTAGACTAAATACATATTACTAACTATTGCACAATCGAAACAATGTCAGAAGCTTGGAGTAAGTCACTCAGGGAGCAGTCCATGCTCCTGCCAAACTTGGTACATAATTTCTAGGCTTCTCAGCCAAAATAAGTAGTACTGAATATCACTATAGGCAAGAATTGACTCCAAATTTCTCCATATGGATTGAATTTTTTCCTGTCATCTCTAGAAGGTTGGAGGTTAATATCTAGGGATTCAAGCAGAGCAGAAAGTAACATTCTATCATAGAAGTTTGATGAGAATAAAAATAAATTTATGTATTTTATCCTTTCAATTTTTTCAAGAAGTTAACCAAATCGTCCCCAAAATACAAGCACCAATATAATTACCAAGGAAAGGTATACACATCCTGATTGAGGAGCCATTGTGGGGCTAGCAAGTAAGCTGGCACTAGGGAAATTCCCAGAAATCCACAAGGATGACCCCAGATAAGACCCTAAGCAATAGTGGAGAGGGTACCTAAACTGCCCTTCCTCTGCAATCAGATTGATGACTATGATTGTCATCATAGAAACTTTATCCAGTAACTGATTGAAGCAAATGCAGAGATCCACAGCTAGCACTGGGCTGAGCTTCCAGAGTCCAGCTGAAGACAGGGAGGAGCAATAATTTGAGAAAAGGGGTCAAGACAATGATGGGGAAACCCACAGAAACAGCTGACCGAGCTAGTGGGAGCTCTCTGACCCTGGACTAATAACCTATATAGCCTCAAACTAGGCCCTCTGAATGTGGGTGACAGTTGTGTGACTTGGGTAGTCTGTGGGGCCACTGGCAGTGGGACCAGGATTTATCCCTACTGCTTGAACTGACTTTTTAGAGCCCATTCTCTTTGGAGGGATAGCTTGCTCAGCCTAGATTTAGGGGGGAGAGTCTCTGTCCTGCCTCAAAGTAATGTTCCAGACATTGTTGACTTCCCAAGGGAAGCCTTTTCCTCTCTGAGGAGTGGATGGGGTTGGGGTGGGTATAAAGTGGGGGGAGCTGGAGGAGAGGAGGGAGAAGGAACCGTGATTGATATGTAAAATGAGAAAATATTGTTTTAACAATAAATTTTATAAAAATCCACTCTCTATTTTGGCAAGGACTGAATTCAACCCTGAAAATACAAATGATGACATTTGTAGTATTTTTCTAGATTCATTACAGCCCTCGGCAGCTCACATAGTGTCTCTGGATTTGAAAAACTACAAAAAAGAAAATACATAGTGTTCTCTGGGGTTTCAGGCACCCAAGAAATAGAACAGACATTGAGAGTGGAAGAGGTAGTAGGGGCAGGATATGAACAAGAGCTGTCAGGTATGGGGAGAATGGTTGGAGAGAACACTGGAGGAGATAACTGGAACTGGGAGGTGAGATGGCTATTCTTGGTTGTCAACTTGACTCTGTCAGGAATGAACTGAAGTCCAGAAATGGAGGGCACATTTATGATCCCTGAATTGAGTCAAGAAGTCAGCATATCTTTGATCTGGATCTTGAGACTGGATGACACATATCCTTAATCTAGACCTTGAAACTGGAAGGCACACTTTTAATTTGGACCACACTTTGTGCTGGAAGCCTATATAAAGACAACAGAAGTAGGAAGGTGTTGCAAGGACGCCACTTGTTTGTCCCAGCTGCACAGAACCAAAAGAACCACACAGAAACTGTTTTAATTAAATCACTGCTTGGCCCATTAGCTCTAACTTCTTATTGGCTAACTCTTACATCTTAATTTAACCCATCTCCATTAATCTGTGTATCGCCACATATCTGTGGCTTACCGGAGATTCTAACTGGCATCCGTCTCAGGTGGAGGATCCATGGTTTCTCCCTCTGCCTCTTCTTCCCAGCATTCCATTTTGTTTTCCCTGCCTAGCTCTGTTCCCCTATAGCTCTGCTATAGGACCAAAGCAGTTCCTTTATTAACCAATGAAAGCAACACATAGACAGAAGTACCTCCTACACCAGGAAAGGCTCATTGTTCACCTACTTGCCCTCACTTTTTCAGCATATCCATTCCAGCTGAGATGCCCAGCCTTGTGGAACTGAGCAGCTATTAGATTCTTGGACTGTCCATTCACAACTAGTCATTGCTGGACTGTAATCTGAAAGAGAGATTCATTCCATGAGTTCTGTGACTCTAGAGAACACTGACTAATGCAGGGGCATCTTAGGGACAACCTAGAAACCTAATGCAATGGAAATTCCCAGGAACCTATGAAGGTGACCCTAGCTAAGACTCCTAGCATTGGGGGTTATGGAGCCTGAACTGGCCATCTCCCATACTTACGCAAAACTTCCAGTGAAGGGTTTGGGACACCAACCCAGTCACAATGTGTCCTGCCTACAAAATGTGCTGGGGTATAGGTGGCACAGAAAGTGTTGATGTAGTCAACCAATGACTAGTCCAGCTTGAGACCCATGCCACAAGAGAGAGCCCACACTGCCTGGAGAACCAGAGCCCAGAGGCTGGATAGAACCAAACATGACTGGCAAAATAAAGAATGAATGAATGAATGAATGAATGAATGAATGAATGAAAAAATATTCCTAGTTATATTCTGCTATACTCATAGATTGATGCCTAGCCCAATGGTCATCAAAGAGGCTTTATTCAGATCAGGGACTCCTGCAAAATATGGAGAGAAAGGATTATAGGAGCCAGAGAGGTCATGGCCACCACAAGAAAACCCATAAAATTAACTAACGTGGGTTCGTAGGGGCTCACAGAGACTGAACTAACTACCAGAAAGCCTACATGGAACTGACCTAGGCTCTTTGCATATAAATGTGCAGCTTGGGCTTCTTATGGGACTCCTAACCATGGGAACAGGGGCTGTCTCTGTCTTTTGTGCCAATTTTTGAGAACCTTATCCTCATACGGGGTTGCCCCATCCAGCCTTCAATTTGATATGATGTTTTTGGTTGATATCCATGGGAGGCCTGCCATTCTCTGAATAGAAACAGAAAAGTGAATGGCAGGGGAAGAAGGGAGGTATGGGGAGGGAATGGGAAGAAAGGAGGGAGGGGAAATAGTAGTCATGTTGCAAAAAACTAATTAATTATTAATTGATTTTAAAAATTACAAGGCTTGAGAGATAGCTCAGTGATTAAGAACACACATTCCTCTTGTAGAAGACCCAAGTTCTGTTCCCAGTTCCTACACCAGGCAGATGGCAATATCTGTTGCTACAATCTCAGAGTATCCCAAGACCTCTTCTGGCCTCAGTAGGCAACAGGATTCATGTACATATTCTCCCACACAAAGAGGGACATACACAGATACTTTAAAAATTAATACTAACAGTCTATACATACTCTTATTTTATACATAAAGAAACTGAGACTCATAACAGGAGGTAATTCTCCAGAATCACCTACCTAGCACACAATGAAACCCGACCTTGGTAAGAGACACTGCTCTGCCATGCTGGAGGTGGTTCTGCCTGACTCCCTATTATTAATTATATGATATCAAAATAAACCTGAGTTCCTCTGTTGGTTTCAATTTTCCATTCTGCAAATCATAATAAAGCCTCTATTCTCCTGAGTTTCCTCTTTTTGAGTTATATTAGTTTCTCATTACTGAGACAAATTATCTGACCAGAGTGATTTAATGATAGGAAGGATTGATTTTAGTTCACAGTTTGTTGTAGGAGCCAACTTATTTGTTTCCTGACTGCCCAGACTCCTGAAATAATCGCACAGAAATTATATTATTTAAATCACTGCTAGGCCAATCACTTAAGCACATTGCTAGCTAGCTCTTACATCTAGAATTAACCCATTTACATTATTTTATATTTTACATGAGGCTCATGGCCTACCGGCAGGGTTCCAACTGGCAACTCACATCTTTTTCCTCTGGCAGCTCCTTGGCATCTTGTTGACTCCACCTTCTTTCTCCCAGCATTCAGTTTAGTTTACCCCACCTATCTCTACTCTGCCCTATCACAGGCCAAGCCAGCTTCTTTATTCATAGACCAACAAAAGCAACACATAGACAGAAGGACTTCCCACACCAATAGTTCAATGGTACAATCCATCATGGTGAGGAAAGCACAACAGCTGGTCCTTGGCACAGTGGTTCATGTTGCATCACAGTCGGGAAGAAGGTGAGAATGAATGCTTGCCTGCAGTTTACTTTCTCTTTTACGCATTCTGGAAGTTAGGGTGGACCTTTCCACCTCAATTACTTAACCAAGAAATTCTATCACAGATGTGCACAAAGCTTTTTCTCTATAGCCAACCAGGCTGACAGTGCAAAGCATCTCAGATGTCATTTCTTCCTCAGAACCATCTTACTTGTCTCTACAGAAAGCCTACTAATGGTGAGGGAGCACTTTTATGGCGTTATCTTTTGGATCCCAGACTGTGGTTACAGTTCAAGGTGCATTCTCAAATGTATGGTTTTGAGATATTATGTAATCTATATTTCAATTAGTTCCAAGCCCAGAAGAGAGAGGTACAGTACTAACTATAGAAACAAAAGAACCTGAAACCCAACATTTATGTCAATTTCAAATTTGTTAGGTACGGTAATCCATTCTTCAGTTCAGTTTGCTATATGTGTTCAAACTGCTTAGTCTTGACTTATTTGTACACGCAGAATCATCTTTGTCATGTGCACATCCACAGACATCAGTAATGCCAACTTTAAACCACAAACATAATGTTCTGCCTCATACTCAGTAGCCAGACCAAGCAAACCAGACTCTTGTTTAGTCCTGCCAAACTATCACCTGTCCTCTACCTTACCTACTAGATTTACTAGAATTAGTTGATGTTGAGGCTATTAACATGAGAATAATATTTTCTGCTAAAGGAAAGAAGGCAGGGTAGCCTACCAGCAAGAAAAGTATTTGTGTGTGGCAGTTGGCATGGGGTAGCTAATGCCTAATATATTAAAGTATTTTATCTTTCACATATTCTTTTATGTTAATCAAGCTGATGAATGCTCATATATAAGCATGTATTTTGCCATGCAATATGCACATTTATTTTGTGTAAGCTATAGGGAGACTTCAATTAAAAACCCAAATCATTACAAGATTAGTACAAAAATAAGTTTCATGAACAAATGACTTCATACAGAAAGGGGCTGGAGAGATGGTTCAGCAGTTCAGAGCTCTGGCTGTTCTTGCAGAGGACCCATATTTGATTCTCAGCACCTACCCGGAAGCTCACAAACAAATATAACTACAGTTCCAGGGAATCCTGTGTCTTCCTCTAACTACCTTAAACATCAGACATGCATTTGACACACATACCTTCATGCAAGGAAAACATCAATACACGTAAATTAAAAATAAATATTTTTAAATGTAGAAAAATCATTTAAATTTTGTTAGAACCACTAAGTTATGAAGGAGAATAATAAAATTTTTCTACTACTAAAGAATAACATTCTTGGTCTTACCTAGATGAAAGGCCAAAAGTCAACCTATGAAAACATCATAGGACAATTTTTTTCTTCCCTTTCAGTGCAAAAAAAATGTGCTTTTGTTTTAGATATAAATTTAAGATGTGTTATATTTGTTTATGCTGTGTGACATTTGATTAATGATGCAAAGACGTGTTACGTTTCTTTGATCAAATAAAATTAACCTGGAGTCAGGAGGCCGAGTCAGCCGCTAGCTGACAGAAAGTGGTAGGGAGGACCCATGAGTGGCTAGGGTGCTTAAATGGGACTTGAGCCGAAGGATGCCCCATTTGGAGGGAGATGCAAGCAAGGAGAGATTAGCTACTTGCTATTCAGCCTCTCTGAGCAAGCAGAATTTCATCTCGACATTTGAATCCTGCGTTCTAAAGAGGGATAGAGATCTAGATAAAGTTCCCTTTATCAGTCATTACAGAGACAGACGGTATCTGAGGGAACAGAATTCCTGCCTGGGCACAGCCACTGCTGGTAGCTGCAGAGTTGCAATTAGGACAGCAGTTACTTGAGGGGCAGCTACTGAATTTAATATAAAACGACATGGTTTTCATGACCCATGCCCTTGTTTATAGCTTACAGAGTTCTAAACAGGATGACCTTATTGTGTTTTTCTGCTTATTTCATTTATGTTCAGAGCTAGGAATCATACTTATATATCCTTCCCAGCAAATTTTACATTAGTGTCGTGCCAAAGACCATCTACTCCTAATTTTATTTTTTCTTTGCTTCTTTCAAAATTCTTTAAATCTTGTATGTTTATATATTGACATTCTTTCAATATTTTTAATCATTAGTACGTTATGCTAAGATTTATTATGATCTTCCATGTAAGACACCAAAATCAATACATCCAGTATTATATGGAAGGTAGATAGCAGTTATATCACTCTCCTAACCTTATGAGGTGAATAATATTTTTTATTATTTTTAAATTTTTTTATAAAGGCCTCTGATATCTGCCCCACAAGTTCTGCCAGCATAGAGAGAATTGACATAAGAAAGCACCCCATTCCAAAGTTTAAAAGATCAGAAACCTAATGCCATGCACTATTGCTGATGCATGGTCAGAATAACATGTTTCTTGCTCATCAATACGATGGATGTTTAAATTAACCAGCTTTACTATTGTAAGAGTGTAGACACACCTAAGTATAAGCTCAGCAGTGTGTTTTGGTTGGTTCAATTTCTTCTTACAGATAAACTCAAATTAAAGGCAAGATATATGCATTGTAATATTAGGATGGATCTATGAATCACTGCAACAATATTTTAAGTAGAATAAGATAATAAATCAAAATTGTTTCATACTGGGATGGTTTTTAATGGCAGCATAGAGGAATGAGAAGGGTAAACATTTGTTCTTTTAGAATATTTGTCTCTATTAGTGCCTTGAGTGATTTAATTTGAGCATTTTTTAATTAATGTGAAAATTTTCAATATCATTACCAAATTTAACCTGGAAAGTTATAGTTTATGCCTATTCTAGATCAACTGTTATTTATTGAGTTCTAAGTGCCACCACCTTCTTCAAAGGGCACCCTAATATGAGTTACTTAGATCACCCTGAAATAGTGGCTCTCTGTACCTCTAAAGAATGGTAGATAGAATGAGGTCTTTTCTCTACAATGGGCATGATCCTGTCTCTGCGAGATAAAGTGATGACAGTGGAAAGGAATAGTCACATGCTGAATACTATATTAAAATTTATTTTACTTCGGTGTGCCTCAGGAATTACCTGAATGCTTGCATTTGTTTTTCAAAACATTATTGGCTGTATCATCACTTTTACATTCTGCCTTTCAGCTGGGAAAAAAATCAAAGCTTAAGCATTTCACAGAGCAGGTAAGTCAGAGAGGCAGGCACCAAACCGAAGCCTGACACCTGGAATTGAGCACTTGGTGATGATGTATTTTGCTGTCCCATGAATAAACAGTAGATCTGTAATATGCCCGTAAGACCTTTCTCACAGGTCTCTGAAAGCTCCACCATAGCATCCCGCACTAATTCCAGCGACTCTATCCTAGAGACTCATTCCCACCGAGTCTGTTTAGCGAATGCGCAGAACACATTTTGTGCTAGTCACTGCATTCATTCCTCTTTATCACTCAAGAGTGGCCAGCCTTACAACACTGCCGCAAAACATTGTTTTCTACATATTTTTCATCGGAGAAACACACAGTTAAAAACAAAGGGTCGTGTGTGTGTGTGTGTGTGTGTGTGTGTGTGTGTGTGTGTGTGCGTGTGTGTGTGCGCGCGCATGCGTATATTGTTATAAATAAGCTCATGATTTTGTGTTGGACTGCACTCAACGTTATCCTCTACCACGTGGCCTGTGGGCTGCTGGTTGTGTCGTGACCTGAATGGTTTTGCAATTGACCTGACTGGAGCAACTAGAACGAAGAAGCAACAGATACAGAAAGCCTGAGGTCTGGTGGGCAATGTGCTCTGATGGCAATGCACCAGCATCCAGAAACTCACCACACATATTACATACAGCTCGGCAAGGAGGTAAATTATACACAGCTGAATCAGGAGGCCAGTTCTCGGCAAGAGTCTCAGGAGGGCTGCTGTGTCGGGATGCAGTCCTCTGGAAGGAGGAAACTGAGCTTGATACTATCTGCACTCACTGTTAACATCTGTACTCTGACCAGGAGAAGCATTGCTAGTCATAGGGCTCTAAGGCATTGACATCCTTGAATGCTCATATCAACAACAGATATGCACTTGGGACTTTATATGCTTCATATGTCCAAGGTTGGACACACTTGACATATTTAATTTAAATTTACAGTGGCTCTGGTGAAGATACTTCCCACTTCAGGGCCAGAAATGGATCATATGACCAAAGATCCTTTAATGTCATCCATGTCTCTCCTTTGACCATATGACTGACCCAATGGTTGACAAGTGACAAAATCTGAAAGGCTGGTATTTTGTAGCCAGAATACAAGAAAAGCTTCTTTTCAGATAGGACATGAACAACATATAGATGCCTGGGAGCTACTTAGGAATGCAGAACAATAAGGTGGGAAGAGATTGAGTCCTAGGCTGCATACAATAACTCACTGGCTTAATCTTTATCTGTTTGTGGTTTTTTTTTTTTTGCCTTCAGTTATGTGAGGAAATCAGTTTTACAAACTTTTTAAACAAGTTTGTTGGGTTTTGTATTACAAATGAACTCACCTGAATTAACATAGAACAAATCAGTCCTGTAAAGTGTATAGGTCTCGTAGGGAGCAATATTAAGAGACAGAGATAGGATACATCCTAGTTTGCTCAAGGGTTGCAAACTTACAAAATTTTGTTTATCACTGTCTACTTCAGTGCAATCAATTTACTGTTCAACTATTGTAAATTTTCTATACTTTCTTTTGCTTATAAAGAACAGTTATGCATTTTCTAACATTCTATGCTCATGACAACACTATCAGAGAGCTATTATTATTTCATCTTTATAGATAAGAAGACTGAAGAGATTTTATCAAGATGATAAATCTATCAGATTTATATATCTAAGAAGAAGGATTTAAAAGCAAATCTTGCAAATCCAATCCTTTTTTTATTTCTACTCCTTGATCACAGCTGGATTTCATCTGCACATAAAATTGAAGGATGGACCTTAGTGTCCTGAGGTAGCTGGAAAGCATAGAAAGTATCATAAGTGTAACAGCACTTTGTAATATTTCCTGCAAATATCACATATGATTGATGCTTATAAAAGAAATACCAGTTTAACTGTCTGAATTCTACCTCAACACTTAGGAATAGCTTTGAACACTATGCTGAAATTACCAACTGGACTATGACTGATTTTTTTTCCCTAAAAATCCTTTCAATACTATATCTTTTCATGCTCTAAAATGCCTTCTGGATCATGCCTATGGATATTGCCAGTCCCTTACTTAAGTAGAATTGTAACAAAGTGCCAAATAAAATAACACCAGAAATTTAAGAATAGTAGCATCAAATGCTCATCAACAATGCAGTGATGTTGTTATTATTATTATGATTGTGCATCAATCAGGAGAGCAAGAATTGAAAGTAAATCCTTTTCCCAACATCTTTAGCTGACTACCCTGTAATAACAATGCCTGCCCTAGTTCAGTATCATTCATTATTTATTCAACCTGAATTTTTCTAGATACATTCTACAAATGCCGGCATTTTGATATAAATAACATATATAGGGTACTTTTATACTACCTGTGATATTGGTTCTTTAAGCATAAGAAATGTAACATACATCAATAGAGTATATCATAAATTAATTTTTCTGATTTTCCCTCAGTATTTTAAAATGTCTGTCAAATAAAGTGGGTTCTTTCCACCCCTTTCTCACATTACTGCTTGTAAAACATCCATGGTCACATCATTGCCATTATACATGAGCAGAATGCATCACTTTGTTAATGCATCATGTCATTTCCTATTTTAATTATTTCCATTCACGGTTATCTGACCTGTGTGCATACGTGTGTTTATGTGTGTGTTACTGGCCAGATCCTTCCTCTAGGATTTATGCTCCATGAAAGCAGAAATCTTGATTTCGATCACTGTTACTCCTACTGTCTACTGCTGATGCATACTCAGTGCTCAATAAGTATTACTAAATGGCTGACCTGTTCTTTTTCATTGTAAGGTTAATAATTTTAAAATTATTATTTTAAAATAAAAATGTTTAAATATGAGCTTTCAAAAGTTTAATTTTTGAATATTTTAACATTCTTACCTGAAATGTTACTGTGCATGAAAATGCAGTGTTAATTCAGGCTTCTACGTGGGGTTCTATGTCAAAATGCAGTCTTTAGAGGAATTTGATGATTAAACTGGCTTAAAACAATGTCCTAAAACATAGATCTTTTCCATTTGATTTGACTTTTCCAAGGACTTGAGTGATGATTGAAAGTATTTAATAAAGAAGAACTGTTACAGAAATGCAAATCAAGTGAGGAAAAAAGAGGAGAGAGGACAGAGAGAGATGGAGAGAGAGAGAGAGATTTGGGGTAACTGCTATTGGAAAAGACATCAAAACTACAAAGAGAATGCTTTTAAATGGCAAACTTGACTATGGTCCCATGATTGAATAATGTCAAACTGTATAAAACCATTTCCAAAAAAGTCAAGGAAATAGAAAAGAACCCAATTTTTCTGGCCTATATTCAAGCTAGAGAGGGCAATCCAAATGTACATGGGGAATGGACTTTTCACCTGCAGATTTGGGCATATGTTCAAATAGCTTTTGTTCAGCTCTCAGGAAAACAATTTTATAGTTACACACAGGAATTTATGGATTTTCCATGCTCAAATGGATTTTAATAGCATTTTTAGTATCTTTGAGAAATAAGAACTGGATGACTCAAACAATAACTTCTTTCAAATAGTACTCAAGACAAACTTTTTCATTTGATTTTCCCCCATTGCCCTAATGATTAAACTCTTTAAAATGTTGATTCTCAATTTTTAAAAAATTAGCTGCAAGTGTACATTCTGTGGAAATTGAAATAAGATTGCTTCTAGCAACAACTTCAACAGCCTACTTCTCCTTGTAATGACTTATTAACTACTTAGAGAAGTTTGGCACTTATAATAATATCAAGATGTACTTGGACTTGGGAGTATCATGACCACCAGACTTTTGTATAGCAAAGATGAGGCTATGCATCTTGATTGTTAGAAGAGAATCCGCATTGTCAGACATTTTCTTATTATGAACAATTTTTAAATTATATATTTTGAAGATATGTATAAATCACATACTTTGGGACAGAGAAGTTATATATTAATCCAAGATGAGACTCTTATTAGTCTGGCTATACTACCAGACTACTTAAACTTCTGTTTCCCTATAAAATGTGAACCCTAACAACTATTTTACAGTGCTATTATATTAATTCCATAAGGCATTAAAACTATTTGAAGAGTTACAGCACATATTAAATACACAATAAATAATTGTGGGGAAATATAGCTCTTGGGTCCAGGCCAGAGATCGCATGCATTAGGCAAACCATTTTTTTCGTCTTCCATGATTATTAGAAACAGACCATAAAATGTGCCACAGGTCTGGACCTGACCAGCCGATGGTGGGACACACCCATTCACTTCCTTAATACCTAACTCAGTGCCTCCAAGAGGTTACTTTATCATTGATAGACACCACTTTGGATCACATTCATTTTAAATGATGACAGGAAAATGAAAGCTCTTTATTCCTTCTCTGAATGTCATATTGCAACATAAAAATGGTCAAGAGAGCCACACTTTCACTTAGGTTCACTAACAACGTTTTTTCAAAGAAATTCAAAGTACTACATCTAATGTCTGATTCTGCCATACCATACCAGCAGTTGTCAGACCTTATTAAATATTGAATGTGGGTTGTCTATATTGGCTTCTATAGAATAAAAACTCATAGAGAAGTAACTGACAGTGGATTCTGGAAACACTGAAGCTATATTCAGCTATCATATGTAGATGACAGTATAAGCTGTGTTGAAGGAAAAGATAACAACATAGGGTGAACAGAGACTGTTCGTCCATTTCCTGGCCACCCAGACCCAAATAATTGCACAGAAACCATATTAATTACAACACTGTTGGGCCAATAGCTTAGGTGTATTCCTAAGTATCTCTCACATCTTAAATTAACCAATTTCAGTTAATCTACGCATTACCATGAGGCTGTGGCTCACCAGTAAGGGTCCAGTGTCTGTCTACTTTTGGCAGCTACAAGGTGTCTCTTTGACTCTGCCTACTCTTTCCATATAAAACTCTGTTTGGATTTCCCACCTGACTGTATTCTACCCTGCCATAGGCTGAAGCACCTTCTTTATTAACCAGTGGTAATAAAACAATTCACAGCATACAGAGGGGGATCCCATATCAAGAGAACTAAAAAGAAGTCATTCAAACTAAGATTCCACATCCCAAGTAGAAACCTAAGTTGTTCTCTTGTAGTGTTTTTTGTTCTTCTAAAACATGAAGAGTTTACTCTCTGAAAACCAGAAGAGATAAAAAGTAAGTCATTAAAACTAAGAGGATTTCACACAAACCCCTATAGTGGCATGTGTCTGCTCATTGATGCTTTTGTCTGCCTTCTTCCTCCCGCAAAACTGGTCTACAATATAGATTGTTGGGACCTTGCTATGTTTAAACTGCATGCTGCTCAGTTACGAATGAATCCCATCTAATCCCGTCTCTAAATTTCAATTTGTTGAAATCTAGCTCTTCAACATTAATAGAAAAATCCTTGAGAGTGTGTTCTTCCCAACATGACATGAAGAGAATGACACCATCCTTGTGACACTCTCACCAACCCCTAGTCACAGTCTTATCAAAAGTAAATAGTCAGCCTATATAAACTGAAAGCTTTCTACAAAAGCTTGAAGCAGATAATCAGAAATGGTTTCACACATCACAGGAGATGAATGAGCTATACCTAAGTAGAGTATTGGTTTCAACGTTGAATCCTGGTGTGGGGCAATAAATCTCAAATCTAAAATTTAGTTAATGAAGTTAGGTTACACATCTATATTAGTTTCTTATCTGAGATCTATTTAGCATGGTTAAATAAAATAGTGATGAGAGAATAGTTAATATATAGTATTCTCTGCACCATCTTTACAACTTTTCTGTGAATTAATGTTGTTTCAAACTAAAAAGGTTTATAAGTTAACTTGAACTATAACTAAAGATAAATAAGCAAGCTTAAATGATGATAATTAAGATTTCATCTATCTTTATTTTAACTATGATTTTAAAAGACTAAATTCATGAAGCTGGAAGATTTCTAACATACCATCAACATTATGGGTCAGTAGTTGATAGCTCCTTGCAGCTTTGTGAAAGTTATAAATTTATATTAAGTTAGGAACTGAGAAGCCGAATATGTGAGTATCCTCTATATATGAACAAAGTCATCTTAGCTGATCTTTGGAGATCCCATCAACATTATCAGACCTTTAAGATCATTTAAAATTTATCAAGTTAACAGTCTACTACACTGTATCCTGTTTTTCCAAATGAAATACCATACAGAATTTGTTAAACTTCTGGATTACAAAACAAAACTAATTCACATTGATAATAGTTAAGTCTATCTAAAGTGCTCCCAAACACTTCCATTGTGTTCTACTACACAGCAGCTGCCTGTAAAGATAAAAGGCATTGGACCCACATTGGTGGAAATGATAGAATTTTAGTAGCAATAAAGTTTTTTAGATTTTTAAATGTTAACCTGAGCCAAGAAGACAATGATAAATGTTAGAAAAATATTTATTCCCTTTTCTTTTACAAGGTGATTAATTTGCATTCTATAAGCTACTTGAACCATGGAAATACCTGGCTTTATGGATGTTCCTATGTTGTTTTTGACTGTTTCACTTGAAATAAGAATAGTTTGAAACAACTTCAAAGCCTGAATAAAATGTGTTTCAGTTTTGAGGTCTGTTTTGGTGACTCACAGTGAAAGCTTTGGTTAGCACTCTGAGTTCTGCACTTCTTGTTCAGTGATCTTTCCTTTATGGACTTAGAGAAGAACTCAGAAATAGGCACAGAGTTGCAAGAAACCTTAATGAAGAGCGGGATGCATTGGGAAACCTTATCAAAAGAAGAGACAGTCATTATTTTTTATCAACTCGGGATTCTGGCAAACTCTGCTAGCTCACATGTTTTCGCCATTGTTTCTTTCTGTTGGATTTACTGCATCTATTGTGTGTCCCATTGGTGACATTCTGGGCAAGCTTACAAGGTTGTGAAATCAAGGCCCATGCCTGTTGCTAAAATTTACAGTTAAAAGAAAAGACAAATTCACAAACAACACATACAAAAGAAAACCTTTCATCCCAGAAGACTTACAAACTCTGGGTAGACTTAGGGCTTATCCATTATGGAAGCAATAAGTAAAGAGTTTGATGAGAGAGAGAGAGAGAGAGAGAGAGAGAGAGAGAGAGAGAGAGAGAAACAAAGAAGGAATGGGAATAATGAGATGCATACAAGTATTTATATTTGGGACTCAAAAACATGGAAATACCAAAAATATGGGTTACACTCCTAGCAGAATATGACTATGCCAGCCAATTTACTTAAAGATTTTGTAGTAGTGTGTTCAGGCTTTTGGAAGAAAGTACGGTAATTATCACCCTACTGAAGGCCCAAAGTCATACTGTAATCTGAGTCACCCATAATGATCAGCATGTGCTTGGAGTATAAGGAACAAGTGGTCCTTAAGGGTCAAGTTATCTATGCTCTGTTAATGCATGCAAAGAGACTTGATCAAATTTCATCCCAAACATTTCTAATTTTCTCAGAATAATGGAATGATAACTGAAGGAGTGATTCTTCTGAAAACCCTCTCGGTAAGTTTAAGAAATATGCAAATCTGCTCCTAGCAATGGGTAATTTGCTCTGTGACATCACCATCTGCCCACAGAATCTATATATCACATCCTTATGAAAGGGTTCAAGCAAATGCTAAAGGAAGACCCCAGACTCAAATAGTAGGTGTAAACAAAGAGAGCGTTTATTATACTAGCATATGTGGGGTCATTCATTGGTATAAAATGGCAATGTCCCCAAGAGGCGCTCTTTAAGCATAGCTTGGGGAAATTTCAGAGACAGTTAGGTTATCTCATATATCATTGGTTAAATGAGCAGCAGTTACATTAGTATGTTTTTAACTGGCTGAGGTTTAGTCTTATCAATTTTGGACATACTTACACAGGCTTGGGCAAATCCAGATGTGATTCAGAAAGGGGTTGCTGGATTTGTCCCTGAGACATTATAAGACTGATTTAGGCCTTGTGTTTGTTCTCTCTTGTTCATGAATGCAAGGGTAGTATGGATAAATTGCCTTTTGTTGGGAGAGACACCTGTTTTGCCCTTCTCTGAGAACTTAAACCTAAATTCAGTTGTGAGGGTAGGAGAGTTTAACCCCTTCAATTATAGGCTGTATTGCCTGACACATTGCTTTACTCAAATGAGAAAATGCAGGTAAATTCCTTTACATACAGCTTACTACACAATAAAGCTTAACATTCTTGATGGTTATTTGACTATTAGTTTTTCATGTCCCTCCCTCTGGCATTAGTATTTGAAAGCACATCTTCATGAAATCAGGGGTAGAAACATTTGAGAAGTCTGTCAGCTTTCTGTAGGAGCTAGTAGACACCAAACGTGAATCACAACATTTAGTAAAGAATAAATAGAATCTAAAAAGATTTCACAACCTAGCTTTCTGATTCATTTCAACATTTAACAATCCTGTCAGAAAATTCCTCAATTATTCTAACCTAAATACCTCATGCTGTAGCTTGTTTCCTCATGTTCTGGCTTCAGTGAAGACAAAGAACAGATGGTCACTCTCCTTTGCATAATACTAATAATAATGTTTTATGGGTTCAAAGATCCAGTAAATCTTTTCATGATTATTTTCTCCATTGTGACAAAAATGTCTGCTTCATTAAACACCATCAGTAACAACATGTTTCAATATAGCTTTATATGAGTGAAAGCATAGTTCTCACTGTTAATATGCACACAAAATCCTCAAATTTGCCCATGATAAGCCAACATCTGTATCATCTGTATATACCATGTGTGAGAAAGATAGCAAAGGATTTCCTTTGAAGATAGTTTTGGGGAGATCTGTAGGAACTAAACACATAATAAGATTAAAATATTTTTTACTTATTAATGTGTATTTCTGAGAAGTTTTATAGGTGTAATTTTGTGCTAAATACCTTTAACCGACACAGAAACATAAAACTTAGATATACAAATGGGCTACAATGCTCAAATTAAGTGAAGCATATCTGTCCCTTCAAATATCTATGTTTTATTCCAAATCCTTCTTTCTAGCTTTATGAAATACGTAGTAAATTACTTTAATTAAATAATGCAGCCATCCTTCAGTATATGTAGGAGATAGGAGCCCCTATGATTACCAAATCTGCAGTTACATAGGCCTCTTAGGTAAGACAATTTGGTTGAATATCCTGTAGACATCTTCTGTCACTGTTAAAACATTTTCACAGGTGTGGACAAATATGTACACAATTCAGAACACCATATATCCTCCTAACTTCTGTTTCCACTCATTTGTATACGCTCATCTCCACCATGCTTTTTTGAAAAACAATATGGTTTCATGGCTCAATGCTGTAGTTCATCAATAAAGCAAATTTTTAGTTTAAGTAACAGGAGGTATGTGAATTTCTAAAAGACAAATACATCTTTTTCATCTAAATGAACATGTCCACCTCTTATTTGAGTGATTTAAGAGCTTATAACACTGCCAAGTCTATATTTGTGTTCATAGACCATACCAACTTTTCTAGTTCCTTGCTATTTGAACTACTCTATGGTCATGGAATGTAAAAACAGAACTTTCATTCATCATTATCTCTTTATCAAATTTTTATTTAAATTTAAATAAAATAATTTTAGAGAACTAGTCTTCAAAATCCTAAATCATATGAGACTCCACAGCTTTCATGTATCTCCTCCAATATACATAATATAATTATCCTATGGAATTAGTACTCATGATTATAAAATTATTTTGAAAGTAATTGTGAGAAATTGCATAAGGTCACTCCCCTTGAAAGAAACTAAACTCCTTGGTCATAGAAACTGCATCTCTCATTAACTAACACATTGTGTGAAGTGGGTACTGGGATATAGATTGAAGGAATTTACAACCAGTTATAAGTTTCTGATAGCTTATTAAAAATAATATCTTATGGATATATGAAATGGTTTACAGAAACTTTAACTCTTAAACTGGAGATAAGACTCAGTGGTCAAACCACATGCCAAGGAAACTTGATAATTAGAGTTTGAAACTTGATAATTAGTGTTTGGTACCTTGTTCAAAAGTGGACAAAACAGAGTGAACATTCACGTTCGAAACACCAAATGGAAGTGAATGATCCCAGAGCTCTTGTTCATGAGAGCAAAATTCGTTCATAGAATTGTTCTTAAGAGGAAGATGAAACAAGGCATTCCAGAGATTTGCTCCGTAATTAGTTTGACAGTTCCATGGGAGTCTATAATGCACAGTGATGCAAAGCTGATACAGTGAGATGCTTCTCCAATTCTGATCTGTTAGGGCAGAAGAAGCATCTGCTATCTGTTGATGTAGTGAGACAGTTTCTTTGTTTTGTCAACTTTTAAGCAAGGTGTCTTAATTCACAAAATTTATGTGGATTCTTGCCCACTAACAACATTTTTTAAAAGACATCAGTAAACAGCTTACATAACAGCTTAGACAAAACTTCTCTGAGTGGCATTTGCATGAGTTCCATAAAGGATCAGATACACAAAATACTTCTCTCTGTTTCTTTAAACTTGAACATTGCTGGGGAAGTCCCCCATGTTTTAGCCAGGAGAGATAATGTCCTATCTGCATTTAAACTAACTAATTGAAATATCTCTTCTTTTTTATATCAATCATTCAACCACAATTCTTCTTCAAAAGGAATTCTCTCATTTATAGCCACATGAATATGCCTATGTAATTTAACATAAAATGAGGAACATCCAGGAGGTATAAGTAAATGTGTTTAAAGGGCATTAAGACCATGGATGGCTTTTCCCCACTTTGGTGGCAATAATAAAGCTTTCAAAAGCCATGTGTCCAAAACCAGTAGTGACTTTGTTTGTCTCTTACATAGAAAAAGATTTCACTGGCTACTCCAGTGAATGATTTGACAAATAAAACTCTGGATTTGAATGGTATTACATGGTATATTAGGCAGAAAAAGCTAAAAGCAGAAGGCAATAGTTGGATGTGGCATCCATGAAGCAAATTTACTGGAACTGTTAGCAAATTTGTTGGATCATTGCTTTTGGAATTCCATACAAGCCATGTAAGTCATTTTACTTAGAAGAACTGTGGATCTTCCTTTTGCAATGTCAAAGAATGATAAGAGAATGATTACAAATACTACTTTTGTTAAGAATGCTCTAAATTTGGTTGAGCTCTTTTCTTAAGATCCAGACAAATACAGTTCAATCCTTATTCATATATAGGACACGGTTATAGCCTTTCAAAACCGATAAGAGAAAATTGCTTTTGGAAAGCCACTGGAAAGCACACCTCTCCTTGGTATCTTAGTACGTGGCTACTGCAGATTGCCTTCCCATGTGCAATTTCCAGGAGATTGCCAAGCAAAAGTACTTGTTGCCAAGACCAAAGGCCCAATAACAGAAAGCTGCTGCCACCTACAGGAAATGTGGAGCATTACCCACACTATCTAAACATTTTTCTGAACTTAAATGTGGTAAACACATTTGATGTATGAACCAATGCTTCCTAAAGTGAGAAATCTTGTTTATTAGAAACGTCTAAGTCATCTCGAGATCTCTGCTTATAATTAAGGTTTCATTTTCTAAGCTGAGTTATATTTACCTTGCAATAATACAGTAAAACATAGAGTAAATCTTTTGGTGTATTAACTTTCTTATAGCAAATAATGCACAAAGAGTCATAACTATCTCTGATTGCCTTCCCTATATTTCCACAACAGTCTTATCCATTATCTGAAGGTTTTTTCCTACTTATTACAACTTAATTAGTAAGCCATAAAGATCACATAGGAAAGGATACATGGGACCTACTTAGAAATTTTGGCTCTGTAACTTCACAGTAGTATGACTTTGAACAATGAATTTGCCACCACTTTGCTCAATTTTACTTTCAGTAAATAGAAAGAACAAACTGAATCACATAAGTATGGTTAAGCTTAAGCAAGGGAATACATTAAGGCCGCTAATAAGCACTTTTCACTACATTAGCTTTATGACAATAGATGTTATTAATATCAGAGCACAATTATTAAATGCAAACTTTTAAATGACATCTCATTACCTCTGTATATACATTAATATGCATATATACATGTTTCCGTGTGTGCACATACATACACAAATGTCATATATGTGACATATGTAAACATGGGAGAAAAAGTCATGTTGTTCATCTTAGTAACTCTCAAACCTGATTGAGCATTGTAATCACCTCAAGAGTCTTAAAAATCATGCCGCTGCAAGTTTACTCCAAGGGACTATGTTGTTAATAGGCTAGAAGTTTATTTCTGCAAAGATTCCTAGATGAGCCTAAAGTTTGACCAGACTTGAGAACCAGTATTAAATATTTAATTGCATGTTTTCATTACCTAAGACTAATACCTTGACAAAGTCTTGCAGCTACACTCATGTGTTGAAATCTGTTGCAGTGTTAGACTAGACGATACCCTTCAAAATGTCATTGCATTCCCCTTTGTTGAAAGGGAGCAGGGCCTCTTGTTCCAGCCGCCCGACTAGCTTAACCCCCGAAATAATCACACAAAAATTGTATTAATTAAATCACTGCCTGGCCCATTATTTCTAGCCTCTTATTGGCTAACTCTCACATCTTGATTAACCCATTCCTATTAAATCTATGTATCACCACGTGAGTGTTGCTTACTGGCAAGATTCTAACCTACGTCCATCTCAGGCAGGATATTCACTGTGTCTGCCACTCTGACCTTCACAGCATTCAGTTCGGTCTACTCCACCTATCTAAGTTTTGCCCTATCAAAAGGCCAAGGGAGTTTCTTTATTCAACCAATGAAAGCAACACATAGACAGAAGAACTTTCTACACCACCCCTTTAATACATTTATGTTCAAAGCATATACTTAGAAAATAAAATAACTTCTAAACATCAATAGGTTTTCCCAACGAAGTTAAAAAAAATAACATTTATTTTTACCTATCAGCAACGATACTAGCAATGGTTCTGTAATTAAAGGTATAGTGAGAAATTACACTCATTTTGTGATTCAAAAAACTGGGGAACATCTATGTACCTGATTCTTTAGCCTAGTCAAGTTATAACTAAAACTTGTGCAAGAATTGAATGATAGATTCATACACTAAGGGCATACCACATGAGAATAGCAGAAGGAAATAAGTCATTATAGTTAAAAGATTTACTACCTTTTAAATGGGAAATGTCCCTCCCAGGATAATGGGGTGGCTACTTGGTTCCCAGCTGGTGGCGCTATTTTAGAAGGCTGAGGTAGATGTTGAGGGTTATAGCAAACTGGGTTTCTGGTGCCATCACTGTTTGCTGACTCCCTGACCCACCGAGAAGTGGATAGTCCATGCTGCAAGCTTCCCCTGACACGGGCAGATCTACTACTGCACACCATGTCTCCTTAAAGTGGGAGCCAAAATAAACATCTCTTCCCTGAAGTTGTTTCTATGAAATGCATTGCCACAGCATCCAGAAAAGCAGCTCATACAGGGAGTTAACCTTCTGTATTTCCAGAGTGTGTGTTGCATTTTTAACCAAGGAGTGTTTAGAGAAACTGCATCTGACTTGAAGTGGTAAAACCCACATAAACGTTTATTAATTTTGTGTGTTCACAAGCAGATAGGATGTGATGGGTAATTTGCTTTGCTCACTGTCTATACCACAGTGCTGGAAAGACTATATGTATTGTGACTGCAATCCAAGTTAGTTCAAGCAACTTGGGTGTAGATAAGACAATATTCTCAGTTAATACCATGAATATGCAGACAGTGGTAAATGATTTTTCAGTAGCAGTCTCAATTTCAAAATGAATTTTGGCAATTTATATAGTTGCCTATTTATATAGAATGGCTCAGGTTAATAGTAATAAATAATTGACTTCTTCCCCAGAATCACACTTTATTTGGTCCTTGCAGTCTTAGTTAACACAAAACCCAAAACTAAAAAAAAAAAAAATCGAAACAAAGAAACGGCTTTAAACATAATAGCAAATTATAAATACCGGAGGAAAGAATAGGCTTTTCGAATACAAGCAACATAAAAAGCAATATGCTGTAGAACCTTTACAAATTTTGTGTCAGTTTTAGTAAACTAATTAGTTACAGGTAGAAACTAGGAGCACTAGAACAGGAAAAATCATGAACTCAATTAACATGCAATTCCATTTTCCCAGAAAACTGCTTTGCACAGTGCTCCATTCCTCATGGGCCATGAGAACACAGACAGAAAAAGCTTAAAAAGCAGTAAAAACTGACTCGAAATTAGTAAATCTAAAAATAGGATTTTCAATTAATCTATAATTAAAATAAATAGTTATAATTTATTACATGTAAATGTATGTGTTTGTATGTATGCACAGGGTGGCTCAGGCCTGTAATCCTAATGTTCTAGAGGGAAGGGGTCAAAATGGAGCAAGAGATCAAGCCCAGCCTGGTCTACAGTAAAGGCTTCAGGCCAGCGCAAACTACTGAACTGCAGTGTGAGACCTGCAAAGGAAAAAAAGAGAAAAAGAAAAAAAGAAAAGAAAAGCAAGAAAGAAAAGAAAGATTTAGGGACAGGATATGCTAATGATTTTTCTTTAAATCTCAACTCAATGACTTTTAAGAAATAGCTGTTAGAGATCAGTGAGATGGTCAACCGGTAAAGGTACTTATCACTAAAGCCTGATGACCTGAATTCAATCCCTCACACCCATGGAAAGGTAGAAAGACGCCAACTCAACAAAGCTGCCCTCACTGCCTTAGTGAGTTCCTTATCACTACAGAAAAGCTTTCCTAGTCTCGCATTTCTTTCTTTATATATATATATAAAGTTACGTATACATGTTATACACATATTTACTACATGTTTTACTATGTTGTTATCCCAGACTTTTCCGCTCATGAAAAGTTCTCTTTTACTTAATGACTACCTTAATGGAGAGGAAACCTAAACATTTTCTTTGCTTATGTTTGCTTTTTAATAAGCCAGAGTTCATTTGTTGGCTCCTTAAAGAGAGAAGATGTTGTAATACAAGTGCAAATATACACACACACATACACTATAAAATATTTTTAATTATATTGATTTCAAATACCTAATTAAACTCTAGATTTATATGTAAGAAGCTATTCTGTCTATTATTTGTATATTATTAGTCTACTAAGCATCTTATGAAAGGGCTATTGCTAGCACTCATCTTTTCTATGAATGATGCCGTAAAACATTCACACACCAGTTCAGAATTATTGATTATAAAAAGGGTTATTTTCAGGAGGTCCCATTTATTCATTGTTGCTCTTATTGTCTGTGCCCCTGGGGTTTTAAATAGGAAATGGTCTCCTGTGCCCATGTATTGCAGGCTACTTGCCACTTTCTCTTCTATCACGTTCATTGTTGTCGGATTTATATTGAGGTCTTTAATCCATTTGGACTTGAGTTTTGTGCATAGTGATAGATAAGGATCTATTTTCATTCTTCTACAGGTTGACATCCAGTTATACCAGCACTATTTGTTAAAGATGCTTTCATTCTTCCATTGTATAATTTTAGCTTCATTGTCAAATATGAGGTGTTCATAGGTTTGTGGATTAATATCCAAGTCTTTGATTCGATTCCATTGGTCAACATCTCCGTTTTTATGCCAATACCAAGCTGTTTTCATTACTGTAGCTCTGTAATAGAGTTTGAAGTCAGGGATGGTAATGCCTCCAGAAGTTCTTTTATTGTATAGGATTGTTCTGGCTATCCTGTGCTTTTTGTTTTTCCATGTAAAGTTAGTTATTGTTCTCTCAAGGTCTATGAAGAATTTTGTTGGGATTTTGATGGGA
>PVIU01006704.1:26060-37434 GCA_004026605.1 Ondatra zibethicus
GCCTTTGGTAGAATTGCCATTTTTACTATATTGATCCTACCAATCCAGGAGCATGGGAGATCCTTCCATTTTCTGGTATCCTCTTCAATTTCTTTCTTCAAGGTCTTAAAGTTCTTGTCAAATAGATCTTTCACTTCCTTGGTTAGTGTTACCCCAAGATACTTTATGCTATTTGTGGCTATCGTGAAAGGTGATGTTTATCTGATTTCCATCTCTGTTTCTTTATCCTTTGTGTATAGGAGGGCTACTGATTTTTTTGAGTTGATCTTGTATCCTGCCACATCACTGAAGGTATTTATCAGCTGTAGAACTTCTTTGGTAGAGTTTTTGGGGTCACTTATGTACACTATCATATCATCTGCAAATAACAAAAGTTTGACTTCTTCCTTTCCAATTCGAATCCCCATGATCTCCTTATTTTGTCTTATAGTTATTGCTAGAACTTCAAGTACTATATTAAAGAGATATGGAGAGAGTAAACTACAGATCACCATCCTAAACAACAGTCCTCTGAGCACAAACAGGAAACAGAATCTAGCAGCTGGAATGGGAGCCGGAAGCAAGATAACGGGTGCACGGTTCCCGCTGCTTTTTAAACTATAAGAGACCACACCCAAGTGGGCTGGTATCTTAAAGGCTATTGGCTGAAGGAGCAGAATGTGCTCCCACAGCACATGAAGAACAAGGAGGCTGAGTAACCTATCAACTCTTGCTTTGTTTGATCTAGTTTCAGTGAAGAAGCTGACTTCAAAGTACCAAACTGGCATTCATTGCAATGTATGGATATAATAGCCAACAAAAGACAGGCCCTTTGTTAATATTTAAATGTTAAAATACTTGTTTTATTTATATAGTTTATAATTTGTAGCATATCTTATAAAACAATCACACAAACATGAGATTATGATATTCCTTTCTTAATCCGCAAACTAAAATTCTCTATTCTAATCCAAGTTTCCAATTTTGCAGGTCCATGCCTGCAAGAATATTTATTAAAAACATTGAATGATGAACCAAATAGTCCTCAGTGACATGTCAAAACAACTATATAAATGAATAAAAGACATGACATTGAATAAAGATGGAAAATATCTGATAATTCAAAAAGGGAGAGATTACATGAAGGCTTCCAGGTAGATGTAGAGGACTAAATTGTATTTCAAAGAATGAATTGAGTTCAGATAAATGTTTAATGGATGAGAAAGAACTTCCAGGCATAAGGCAATTATGAATAGGAAGATATAGACGGGAAAGGGATTGATGAACAAGAAACTGAAGCCCAGGGGCCAGAAGCAAAAAGCAGATAAGTGTGTGTCAGAAAAGAAGTAATTTTGAAAAGAGATGACGAAGGATCTGGAAAAGTAGGTAATTCTATAAATAAGGATATTTGAGCTAAAGGGCAGCAATGCATGAAATAAATTGATATGCTACTAAGATAGACGTATAAATTGCAGTGGGGATTGAGAAACTAGAAGGAATAAAATAATATGTTATACAAGTAGAGCTCATCAAAATGCAAGAAGAGTTTGAGAGGACAGTGAGTCCATGGGACAAGTTGCTGGGAGGACAAAGTGGAAAAATAATTAAACCCAGATAAAGGAAAACAGACCATAATCTCAGCAGAAAATGCCTCAATGCAGTAGGCTGAGTTATCAGGAGATAGTGTAGCTTAGCAGACACGTTGAAAATGTTACGCTGAAATTCAAGAACAAAACCAGATTGAAACCGGTACACTAATTACAGATTCTGTTATAAAATCACATGCAACAGGGACCCATGTAGTATAAAGGTGAGAATAAAGGTTCTGAAAAGTCCCTGAGAAACATCAATATTGAAGGCAAGGAGAAGAAAAGGAACTGAAAAGACAAAATAGTTTGTTCGAATGGTGCAAATCCCAGCATGTTATAATTAGGAAATTACAAGTTGTGATAGTTTAAAGCAAAGAGTATGTAATAGACAATATCAATGTTACACATAGGTCATGAGTGGAAAACCCCAAGGAAGTTCCTAAGATGATAAATAGACTATTAAAATCCTTCAGAAAAAGGACGGTGGCAGAATAAGGGCTCTCACAAGATATCCACCTCTGATTCCTTGCAACTTCTGAATACCTTACGTTATACAGCAAAAGAGACTTCGCAGATGTGATTAACTATATGAATTGGACCTCCACAAGTGAACGAGGAAGGAAGGAGACTGACAGAAGCTAATCAGATGATGAGAGCAATATTTGAACTGATGTGATTTCTGGCTGGACCACAGGCAAAGAAAGAAAACAACTTCCCACAGCCAGAAAGGTAAGGAACTAGCTTCTTGCCTGGAACCTCCAAATGAATCAGTCCTGATACATCCTGACTGTAGCCCAGGGATGGCATGCCCTGACTGTAACACAGGGATGGTATGCTCTGACTATACCCTAGGGATGGTATATCCTGACTGAACCCTAAAGATGGTATGTCCTGATTGTACCCTAGGGATGGTATGTCCTGACTACAACCCAGGGATGGTATATCCTGACTGTAGTCCAGGGATTGTATGTCCTGACTGTAGTCCAGGGATGGTATGATGTCCCGACTGTAGCCCAGGAATGGTATGATGTCCTGACTGTAGCCCAGGGATGGTATGATGTCCTGACTGTAGGCCAGGGATGGTATGTCCTGACTGTATCCCAGGGATGGTATGATGCACTGACTGTAGGCCAGAGATGGTATGATGTCCTGACTGTAGACCAGGGATGGTATGTCCTGACTGAACCCTAGAGATGGTATGTCCTGATTGTACCCTAGGGATGATATGTCCTGACTGTAACCCAGGGATGGTATGCCCTGACTGTAGCCCAGGGAGATACCTTAGAGACTTGTAACTCCCAGGACTATAAGGAAAGAATCTGTGTTACTTCTAAGCCATCAAATTGGAGCTACAGCAGATGTTGAGGCAGGAATCTAACTCAGCAGTTCAGAAAAAGAATGAAACATGTTATTACTTTTCACATGAACACTTGCTCAGCTCTGGATAACTAGGAGATCTAGAATCAAATCTCAGCTGTGGAAGTTCCTTAACTATTTCATGTCTTCATTTTCTTGTCTACCCTGTGAAGATAATACTGTCTACATCACAGAAGTGTAGACAAACTTAAATGAGATGATCTATGTAAGAAAAAGTTAGCATCCCCACATAACAAGGGCTGAATAAGTGCTCATTATTATTATGGTGTGTGGCGAATCTTTTTCCATGGAGGTAAGAAATAAGAGACTTAGAAAAGTTCTGAGACCCACTAAGTCATGACTACTTTGAACTGATCCAATACATAACCCAGTTCTCTTGGCCCCATTCAAGATAAATGTTTTATTCAATATCACATTCTTTTTAGCAAAGACTGCTAATGACAGTCCTTCACTTTAGTAATATGATTTGTCCCTAAATATTCTCCTCAAAAATGGCCCCATAATTAGACATCACCCTTTACATCACTTGCAGGTTGGATGGGAGTGTGTCTACACCCTGATTCAAAGGATGTGACTAAGATAGAAATATTCCACTTGTGGACCAGTCTCCAAATTCTTCATTGCCCCAAAGGCTAGAACATGAGCAAAGTCCATGTAAGAGAAGGCATCATCACAGGGAAGAAGGGACAACAATGTAAACGAAAACCAGACTCCTAGTGACCTCACTGAACAGACACAGCCACTGCCTCCCCCAACCTCCACCATCCCATGAGAGACAATCTGCATCTGTTTTTCCATAGCTAAAGTGATCCATCTCTAGATACACTATTCCTGTAAATAATGTGTTTTAAATGGGAAAGGGAAAAGAATATTGATCAAAAACATGTATGCCCAGTGAACTCACATTGAAATAAGTAATTAATACTCTAAGACTGGAGATTTCCTTTCTGAATCAAAGTAACAAAATTAATAATAATGGTAATTGAAAGTGTATTGTGTTCTAGAATATTTTGCATAGCATTGTTTGGTGCAGGCAACACTATGTTTAAGGGAAAGAAACAAATCAATGTATCTCCATTTTCAGATAATAAAGCTGACATAAGAGAGTAACTAAATTGCCTAAGAACTCACAAGAAGAATCACAATTCAGACTTCAGTTCAGTCTTGACTAAGTCTTCATGTTCAATTTTTAACTGCTAAATATGCTGTATCCCCTTCAACTACAGTTTAGCAATATTTGGGCTGCTACAGTAATAAGATTCTCTACTGCACATGACTTATATTATATCTAAGTAGTTATATTTTTAAGTTTCTATACAGAAACATATTTTACATACTGAATACATACTCTTCCAAGCTTTATGAGTTTCAGCTCATTTAAAAATAGTAAATGTAACCTTGAGCTGCATATGTGATGCACATAGACAATATACAAATACATAGATATATCTCTCTATGTAAATACATATACATATCTAAATACGCATTTTTAAGAAATTAGCAGTAGACACTTTTGGCTTGAATCCTAAGCAGCATGTGAAGGAACAGCTGTGTGGAATTTAGAACCTAAGCTGGTAATGACCACTTGTTCTAAGTAGCCAATATTAAGTAAATTATAATTTTAAATTATTATGCATTCTTCAATTAAATTCTTCAATCAAACAGTCACTAAAGATTATTTCTGGAAATTGAAGTCTATCTCCTGATTATATGTTTTTCATTTTTGCATGAGACTTCCCAAAAACATAGATTGCAGTTTTGTTTTAAAATTACCCAGAAATTTGAATCCCTTTTCCCAAGTATATTATTTACTTTGAATATAAAATATATAGCCAGCATGAGTCATTACCACTAATCTGAGATTTGATTTCTATTCTAGAAGTGAGTTCAAGAAAGGACAGCAAGCCTGGGGTGAATATGCTCTTGACATCTAGTTAACTACTTAGGGACACAAAACTATGTAACATCTGAATGAGAATAGTTCATCAGTCACTAAGCATGGACATATGACACAATTGCTATATGCTCAGCACAAAGGTAATGTATCTGTCCTGGTCCTTCATTCAAAGTGTTTTCTACTTACTGAGAAGTCATGAGTTGCTAGTGGTGGGCATCATATCCTTGGAATCAGTCTGCAGCCTACATAGCCATGCATTTGTTAAAGCTTACCAAAACCCTGTGAAATGGGAACATTTGTTACCTCTGTTTCATATGTGAAGAAGTTGAGTCATCAACGGCTAAGGGATGTGCATGAAGGCAGCTGGCTTGTGGGTTGCTGAGGTCAGTCCAACCACAAAAGACGATTCATTATCTCCACAGCACGCCCCACATTGCATAGCCTCCTGTGTCTCATCATTTATATGAAACCATTGGGGAAAAAATCAGCAAACAGAATGTGCGAGTA
Source organism: Ondatra zibethicus (assembly GCA_004026605.1). Lineage (NCBI taxonomy): Eukaryota > Metazoa > Chordata > Mammalia > Rodentia > Cricetidae > Ondatra > Ondatra zibethicus. The sequence goes on from PVIU01006704.1 coordinate 31,410, forward strand.
TATCTATGCATGAATGCAATTCTTATTTTCAGAATTTCAAATGTAAAGAATAAGTAAATACTAAGAAAACAGAACAATATTGGAATGATCTATGTGCCAATTAGTATGTTAAAAGTTTGTCATGCATTTCCTCATTTAATCATCATTAAACATCTGAAATGGAATTTTTATCCCTGTGTCACAGATAGCAAGTCTGTTCTAGGATTAGTAATCTAACTCATGCTACAACAATGAGTTCATGATAGAACCAAGATTTGAGCCTAGGTACTTCAGTCCAGAGTACTCACTTTGAATCGCTAGATAATATTGTACCTTCCCCAGCATAACTGACAGGGGAAAAAAGGTACTTTGTCATCTAACTCATTCTTATCTATTAAGTATAACCTGTTATAATGTGTCTGATTTAACTTCTGGTCCATAGAACATAAGATTCATTCACAGTGCCTTAACCTGTAGTTGGCACATGAAACAACCCCACCAAACTGAAATTGAGAATCAGCTCCCAACATCTCTGTAGCATGTTGAACAAGCAGTGGCCCATCACACACTGATCATAAGTCAAACGACCCATTTTAAAGAAATCATAAGCAAAGATCTCCGGACAAACTGCCAAATAACCAAAGGAAGAGATTAAGAATGAACCACCTTCCCTGTTTCTTCTATGCTCACCGATGTAGATCAGCTTGTGAGAAGAAGTGAACCAATGAAAACTGTGGCTACTAAATGCCATTAAAGTCTAATATCTCTGTATTCAGCTTGCACAATAACATCCAGACAAAGGATCTTTCTGATAACCTTAAAATGGTATCATTTAGGATGTCACTATAGGCAAAAACTCTGTGTGTTTGTTCAAAGGGAATGAATGGCAGGAGGGAAGGAAAGACAGAGAGCAAAAAAGAGAAACAGGGAAGAGGACAAAAAGGGGGATCAGGGGGTATGGGGGTGACAGGGAGAGCCTTCTGTCGTACTTAGAAATCTTGAATTCTAATATTATACTATATGTAGCCATCAACACTTAAATTCTTTTGTCACAAATACTAAAATATAACACTTCTGATTTCTTAGATTCCTACTATTTATTATGTATCCGTAAAATTCTAATCATGGTATTTTTAATGTATCTACAAGACATGTCAAAGAATAAGTCTTAATGGTGTGTTTTCTGAGATATTTGTCAAGATGATAATGAAGTATACTACAATTTTCCTATGTAAGGTATGGAAAAAGAGCAATAAACAGCCAAAGATGACAAAAATGACATTACTGATAATCTGGGAGAGAATCTGCATTTACTTCTAAGGTTTTCATGTGTAGATGGAAAATTTTAAATGGATTTGCATGGAGAAAAATAATGTATGCCAAGTATTTTATGATGATTTGTCAAGTCTTTAACTCAGCTGATTATTAACATAGTAAATAACACAGTTCTAGAATTGAAGAAAAAGTAGAAAGAACAGGAGGTGAACAAAGAAGGGGGAAAGGAAAGAAAAGGGGGGAGAAGAAGAAAGAAGAATTAGGGAGAAAACCAGAGTCAAATTCAAGATGATGATAATGATTGTGTGTGTGTGTGTGTGTGTGTGTGTGTGAGAGAGAGAGAGAGAGAGAGAGAGAGTGCATGTGTGTGTGTGAGTAAGAGAAAGAGAGAGAGTCTGTAGACAGTATGTGAGTAGAAGCTAGATGCATTGGAGTCCCTAGAGTTGGAGTTACAGGCAGTTGTAAACCACCCAACATAGATGCTGCGAACGCAACTTGGGTCCTCTTCAAGAACACTATGTGCCCTTAATATCCTTGTGATCTCTCTGGCCCTCTAAGTTATTATTTAGCAAACAAAACACTAACTCCTAGCAAAATTCTTGTCTGTTATAAATTGAATAAAGGATCTAACCCCTCTACAAAAACAAAAACAAATTAAAAAAAAAAAAAACACTGAGATCTCCTATACTTTCACCCTTGGGTTTGGGCAATAGTTATAGCAAATAATAACAAAATATGTTTCACATAGACCTCCCTACACTGGGTGTGGACCTGCAGGAAAACAACAGAGAGTATTTATATCAATTTTTAGTTACAAGAAACCTCTTCTATCTGAATGACCTCCAAACCTTGAGAATCCTCTTTTTATGACACAGACATGCCACAAAAATGTTATTAATGAACCTTTTACATTTTCTAATGGTATCATGTTTCTTTATTATTGTATAATTCTCCTATACTTTACTTTTATCTCAAGTCATTTTTTATTGGAAGACATGCCCAAAATTTTAGCATCTAGTTTCCCTGTCAGAAACCTGTCATACAGGACCTGATTTATAACTTTTAAAGAAAATGGACTATGCAGTGAACAGTTTTGGATACAACAATGACTCAGGTACTAGACTGGTAGTTCAAAATCTAATGCTCATCTTCCTTTCCAAACTACAGTCTAAATGATGTGCCTACACTGCAATATCAAATAATTTCCCTGGGATCACTGACTTTTCACTTAAAGTTATCAACTTCTGATATTAATTTGGAAGTACTCCAAAGCATTTCTTCTCCATAAAATGACTCAATGATTCAAATACACAACATGTCAATTCATAGTGATTAGTGTCTCCCGGAGATAAAGCTAGAAGGGTAGGTGACAGTAAGACCTATCATTCTAATGCATGACTTCTACTCACAGCCATCTGGATAACAGAACCTATGTCATATCCTTCAACCCTAAAAAAAGGAGGAAATCTGAATCATCTACATTCTCAAGACAGCAAAGAAAATGAGTTCCCATGGAAGAGGCTTAATCTTGAGAAGGTAGATGAATCCTATGGTTCCCATTTTGAAACATACATACGTGTACAGTTAGTAGAATCCTAGTCAAACATGAATTACAATGTGCTGTTGACACTGTTTGAAGTGTGTATGTGAATAATGAAATCTGGTAAGTGGTGAGTGAATAAGACCTCACTGATGTGGGATTCCCCTATGTATGCTGTGAATATCATTGGTGAATAAACAAACTGTTTTAGGCCTGTGATAGGGTAGAGTAGAGCTAGGCAGGGAAAACTAAACTGAATTCTGGGAGAAAGAAGGTAGAGTGAAAGAGAAGCCATGGAGCCACTACCAGAGACAGATATGTTGGAACCTTGCCAGTAGGCCATGATCCTCGTAGTAAAATATAAAATAATGGAAATTAGTTAAATTAAGATGTAAAAGCTAGCCAATAGGAAGTTAGAGCTAATAGGCCAAGCAGTGATTTAATTAATACAGTTTTTGTGTGGTTATTTCAGGAGTCTGGGCAGCCAGTAAATAAACAAGCAGCCTTCTTACAACACCTCACCTAGTGGCCACTGATTCAGACAGGAGTAGCTAAAAACTTTTTTTCCTTTTTCAGCCTATTATTCTCTAGAAGAATATTATAGACATTATCCTGCTCCCACTTGTGTATTTTGCTTTGTAAACCTTAGTAGAACTAGTTAAAATGCAGGAACTGAAAAGAGAAAGATGGAAATAACACTCCATCTCAGTTTTCCCCTGCACTATTGTCTTACAGTCCAATGCCAGTTATGTAGACAAAAGATTCAATCTACTTTCAACAATCAATGGAAAAGGAAGAAGAAGAAGAAGAAGAAAGGGAAATAAGAATAGGGGAAGGAAATGAGAGATGAAGAAGGGAGGGGAAAAGGAGAATGAGAAGTGAAGGGAAAAAAGGAAATAGTTTGACATTTCATAGAGAAGAAAGAACATATTTATAAACAATATAAGTTGTAACTGTCTCAGCACAGAGGGAGCTTTTCAAATGGTCCCTCTGTTCCAACTGTGCAAAGAATCATGAGTGCTAAAGGAATCATGCTTTTGGGAACACAGGATGCCATTGATAGAAGAATGATGAAAGACAGATCTTGCCAACCATTCAGGCCTTTACTCCTAAATGAGTTCTTGGAACAGTGGCATAGACTCTTAAGAGAGGAAGGAAACCTCAAAAAGACTGCAAATCACCTAGCTTCTAGCTTCATAAGGGGCTGGAGATAATGGGCCAGGCAGTATTCAAATGAATACAGTTTCCGTGTAATTATTTCGGATACACACCGGGAGCCGGATGGCACAAGGGGCCCTGCGCCTGGAACACAGCCCGAACCCCTCATTGCAACAGATTGGCGCCCACGTGATGTGCTAAATCCACTTAAAAACCTGAGACGGCTTTAAAAACCTGAGAGAGAGTTTAACACAGCTTTTTGCTGTTTGCGTGCTGCAGAGAGATTTCCTGACTCGGCAATAGAAAATAGCAAAAAAAAGGTGCGGGGTTTTAAAACGCAGCTTCCTGGGCCCTGCCGCAGGTGCAAACTCCAGCTACGGAGCATTTGTGGGCCCGGATGTTTGTGTACCCGCTCGGGATCGGGAAGAAAGTAGCTGAGACCATGCCTTGGTTCAGCTCTTCCTGCCTGGGCAGACGGCGGGATCAGGCTTAGTCGGGCGGGAGAGCATGGTGGATTTCCGCAGCCATTAAGGCTGAGCACGGCTCAGAGGCACAAGCAGCCCCGCCAACAGGACTGGGCGGAGCAAGCAGGCAGTACCTGTATTTGACCTGGGATCCTGGCAGCTTAGATTCTTAAGAGCTTAGCATTTTAAAAGTGCAAAGCAAAACTGTTCCTGGACAGTAAAGAATTACAGATTCACAATAGGACAGATTCAGACATAAAAGACCTCTAAATGGGTCACAGTGTTGGATGGCTGTACGTAGGCTTGGGAGAGAAAAGAAAGAGTATAGAGAGTCATAAAATAATGTTAATGCCTTAAAAAAAAGGGGGTAAAGTCTTTAAAGAGACAGAGTACAGATAGTTATAGATTAAAAAAAAAAAGAAAAATAAGCCACGTAAAAATGGAAAATTCACAGAATGTCTGAATTACGTATTTTATTGTGTTTTCTTTGAATTTTTTGACTGTGAAGGAGCTAAGTACAGAGAGACGTTTCATTGTGTGGGCTGCTAAGCTAAACCAGCATGGATATTATCATAAAGGCATAATGGCTTTAAAATTTGGGTCTAAGGATATGGTGCTTTGGAAAGGAGGTTCTTCTTTTGTTTTCACAGATGAGACCCTCTGGATTCCTTCTACACTAATGTGGTTTGATAGACCACACCCTCCTGAAAGGTCACTGTGAACACCTTCAGAAAATTACTTCACTCAACTGGTGACTGAGATGAACAGGATACACCATGAAAGACCTGATTGACCATACCCCCATACAGCAGGAAGAAGTTTGGAGAGAAGTAACTACGACCATATTCCCAAATATTGTTTATAAATGTTCTTTAAATTTAAATTTAAAGGGGGAGATGATATAGATATGGATAATTTACATCGGTATAAATTTTGCTTTATTGATATAAATTTAAGGTCAATTTTGTTATATATATGTATTTCTGATATTAAGGTATTGTGATTGTGTAGTTCATTTAAAAATGTAATGTATAATTAGGAAATATAGGTTGTTAATGGATAATCACTGATATAGTCAAGTTGGTAGTCATGTTAGTTAGATTTTCTAGATGTGCATAGATATATTTCAGATAGACATTCTTCATATCTTTCAAAGACTACAGAACATGGCATTTAATGTTTTAATAACTTAGGACTTTTCATGACAATGAGACACGTCTGCTCCTGGCAGCACCAGCTACTTCAAGAGGAAGATGGGCATCGAAGAGGCTCCTTATGGAGTTTGCAAGAAACTCCTTATGGAATTGGGCAAGAAACTGCTCTTGCCTGGACTGTTGCCTAAACTGGACACAAAGAACCCACAGAGAGAAGACTACTAAACTTGCCTAAAGGTGAGATGATCCTTCAAGGTTCCTGCTTCATAAAGAGTCTGTGAGACATTCTGCAGGATACTGAAGAAAGTGACTGAAATGTCTTTGAAGTTTCCTGCTTCATGGAAAAGTCTACTGGATACTATGGGCCTGTAGGCTGAAGATGGATGCCCCAACGGTACAAAGGAACTTTGCTGACTGTACAGGCAGTGAGATGTCTCTGTCATTCCTAGAGTTTG
>PVIU01006704.1:37534-101190 GCA_004026605.1 Ondatra zibethicus
TTATAGTTTTCCTTTGTCATGATAAAAGATAAAATAGGTTGTAACTGTAATTCTTGCTTGATAAGTTTTGTTATGTAATTTTACTATGTTAAAGTTAAAGCCTTTCTTTTTTGTTTAAACAGAAAAAGGGGAAATGGTGTAGGAGGGTCTTCTATTTGTGTATTGCCCTCATTGGTTAAATAAAGAAAACTGCCATGGCTGTTTGATAGGGCAGCCCTTAGGTGGGCGGAGTAGATAGAGCAGAATGCTATGAGAGAGAAGGAAGTGTGGCAGATGCAGAGGCCATGCTTTTCCAGCACAAGATGGACACTGGTTAGACTCATGCCGGTAAGCCACAACTCAAGTGGCAATACACATTAATGGAGATGGGCTAAAATAATATGTGAGAGATAGCCAATAAGGGGCTGAAGATAATGGGCCAGGCAGTATTTAAATGAATACAGTTTCCATGTAATTATTTCAGGTACACACCAGGAGCTGGATGGCACAAGGGGCCCTGCGCTGGGAACACAGCCCGAACCCCTCATTACAACACAATCCACTAAAATTGAAAACATGGCTTTAAATTCAAAATACAAGTCATTTCACAGAAAGTTAAGAGTTAACAGTATGCACATGTGACTGTATGAATATATTCAAATGTCTGTGGCTAGTAATCTGGTCTAATCTGCTTCTGGAGCATATCTACCCAAATTACAGTTGAATGGTAAAGCAGGCAAGACAGTAAGATGATTTAAACAAATTAAATAAAACCTGTGTGTAGACAGAAGTTTCTGTCCTACCCAGTTCCACAGTGATTCACTCCAAACGAAACAGAGACTTATAATATTTATAAATTGGTTGGTCTATTAGCTCAGGATTATTATTAACCAGCTATTACAACTTAAATTAACCCATAATTTCATTCATGTTAGCCACGTAGCTTGGTACCTTTTATCTGTGAGATATTCTCATCTTGCTTCCTCTTCATCTGGCTGATGACTGCAGACTGAGCCTTTCCTCTACCTAGAATTTTCCTAATCTGATCACCCCACCTATACTTCCTGCCTGGATACCGGCCAATCATTGTTTTATTAAACTAATACAAGTGACAAATCTTTACAGGACACAAGAGCTTTATTCCATACTACTTCCCCTTTTTTCTTTTCAAAACAAGAACTCTGGAGCTGGGCGGTGGTGGTGCATGCCTTTAATCCCAGCACTTGGGAGTCAGAGGCAGGCAGATCTCTGTGAATTCGAGGCCAGCCTGGTCTACAAGAGCTAGTTCCAAGACAGTCTCCAAAGCTACAGAGAAACCCTGTCTCAAAAAAAACAACAAAAAAACAAACAAACAAACAAAAAAAAAAAACATCTGAATCTAATCTCCTTTGTTTAGCTCTTTTCCTGACCATTATCCACAACAACTTATAAACAACATTCTAAATAAAGACAAACATCCATAATCCATTTTGGGGGAATGTGGATGTAGTTTTATAGGCTACGTCCTGCTGATTGGGGGCACTGATAATCTTCTGGGGACTCAATGAAAGTTTAGTATTATGGTCAAGTCCTAGTTGGAGTATTCTTTGAGGCTGAATCATCTTAGCCAGCAGTCTTGAGGCTGTTCTGAATGTAAAGATCAGAGGAAACTGCAACAGAGGTGCTCTGAAACTTTGAATCATATAGGCCATCTGCTCCTATCAGAGATGTTTTAGGGGGTCTTCCTCCATCAAACCTGATTTTTCTTAACCCAGTATGATTTCACAGCCTCTCATTTCCTGTGGAAGCAAAAGCAAAACTTCTTCTCCAAAGTAACATGTCTTTTGACTTAAATTATTAATTCAAGGCATTTTCAAAATATATAGGTTGGATTAATCAAGCAGCATTTATAATCAAATGTCTTTTAGCAGCTGTTGCTCCTTCCTTAGCAGTTGAACAATTCAAAGACAACACAATAACATAAAGTATCCAGACTCTTTGTGTATTTTCCATCTTTACATGGCTTTCAGCTTTTTTACCCTGTTTATTTTTTTAATTTTTGACTTTCTGAGACAGGGTTTCTCTGTATGTGTTTGTCTGTTCTGGAACTCACTCTGTAGACAAGGATGGCCTTGAACTCACAGAGATCCATCTGCCTCTGTCTTCCAAATCCTGGGATTAAAAGCATGTACCAACAACACATCCAACTACTCTATTTTTTGAGGCCTTTTCTAGTCTTTTCCTTTTTTCTCCTAAGCTTATATATATTTACAAGCACACTGTAAATTGTTTAGGATTTTTTATCTAAATCTGTCTTTATTGAATATCTTTATCTTTTTCTGACTACATGAGTCTTTGATTCACTAAGCAATATGGCTAAAACTAAAGCTGTGGCTTTGGTGTCTGGATCCACCCCATTCCTTGTCTTCCTGAGTGTCTAGCTTCATGGTGGAGGTGCTACAATGAGTCACACTTTTTACCATAACTCTGTGAAGTTTCTAGGTCCATGCCACCACCAAGAAGCATGCTTCCAGCTGCTCATTTGAGTGTTTGGTGTCAGGGTCTCTTAAAAGAACTGTGAGAGTTTTGCTGCTAAAGCTGAGTCAGTAAGCCTCTCTTAACGAAGTTGCATCTCTGCTTGCCTATAGTAAATTTAAGAATATGATGCCCATATTCCCAAGAGGTGGGGTGGATGGATTTTGGTTGTTCAATGGATTATGGATGTTATAGACATGATAGGGATAAATGGGTATATTACTGCATCTACTCTGAAAAGAAAAATGGGATCTATAAATATGATCTTGTTTTGAAAAGAAAGAAAAAGGGAGGATATAAATAAAATAAGATAAAAAAGTAGATTATTGAATCTACTTTTAAAAATCAAGCATTAGTTTTAAATGTTTTACTTTGGAATGGAATTTTGTATGTTATATACAAATTTTGTACATTGATATAAATTTAAGATTAATTTAATTAAAACATATTGTACATACATTTCTAAACTTGTTCAAGGTACTGCATCTATATAGCTCATTTAACAATGTAATGCAAATTTCTAGTACTTGATAATTATTATTACCAACTGTTTAAGATAATAAGGAAATATAGATTCGTAGTTAATCATCTAATATACTCAAATTTGTAGTCACATTGGGTAGGTTTTCAAGGTCAAACAAAGATATATTTTAGATAGACAGGTCATCTTCAAACTCTTCAGAGATCTACAGAATATGGCATTTAAGATGTTTTAATAGCCTAGGTTCTTCTATTTTATGACAAAGAGACATGTCTGCTCCTGGCAGAACCAATCTACCTCAGAGGAGATAATGGGCATCAAAGAAACTCCACATGGAGCTTACTTTCTTTGTGGCAAAAGTAAGCCACTGGGCAAGAAAATGCCCTTACCTAGACTGCTGACAGTATGCTGTTTTAATTGGACAAGCAGAACACAAAAGAAAGTGACTGCCAAACATTGTCAAGACAAGGAGGAGACGTTCTTCAGAATGTCCTGCTTCACAGAAAGATTTGTTGGATATGATAGGCTTGTAGGCTCAAGATGGAGATGTCCCAATGTTGCAAAGGAACTTTTGGTGACTGTCCTGGCAGCCAGCTGTTTCTGTCATAACTCACATTTTTTGGACATTGCTTGCTTACACTTCCTGCTTACTCAGTTAATATTATATCCTTCTTGGGTCCCAAAGTGAGGTGAGACTAGATAGTTAAAGTTACAGTTTTCCTTGTTTACCTGATGCAGAAAGCAAGTTATGATAGAAAATAAATTAGGTACAAGACTTTGGACTCACTAATATAGAATATATATGGATGGAGTATTTTTCTCTGAACTTCTCAAAAGCAAATAGGCTAGATATTGCTGATGTATTTATTGCCTGTATATAATATATATATTTATATATGTATATATACATATATATACATTTATTATATATAGTTTTCTTATATTGGTTATAGTCTTCTTTTCAACTTTAGACAAAATAAGGAAATGTAGTGGCACTTCATTTGTATTTTAATAAATAAAGCTTGCCTGAATATCAGAGATTAAGCAGCCCCTCTGGTCAGCCTTACAGACCAGGCAGTGGTAACACACGCCTTTAATGCCAGTAGCCACACTAGTTGCCATAGAAATTAGGTGGTGCATGTGTTTAATCCCAGTGGTTCAATCTTTTAACCCCAGCCCTAGAGAGGATTATAAGGCAGGAGGAGAAAACTCTCAGATGAATTTCATTCTGAGATTCCTGAAGGAGATTGTCATTTCGAACTGAGGATGAGATAAGAACCAATGGCTGACTGCTTTGCTTTTCAGATCTTCAAGCTGAACCCCAATTTCTATCTCTGACTTTTTTAATAAAAGTCAGAGTTTAATAAAATTTAATAATGCTTCACCTGTGAACATGTGTTGCTTTTTCATTAACAAAAACTAGATTATAAATTAAATATTTTATAGTAAATAAAATTTATCAGTACCCATTGTCCTTAGGAAATATTTAAATAAAAAATATAGCCAAACCCATTGGAAAGTAGAAATGAGCCAGGTGTGGTGATCGTTGTTCATGCCTTTTATGCCAGAACTCAGGAATCAGAGGCAAATGGATCTCTGTGAGTTTCAGGCCACTCTGGTCTACATAGTGAAGTCCATAACATTCAGAACTATGTAGAGAAACACTTTATTAAAAGAAAAATGTTGAAATGATATTTAAACTTCATATGCACATTCTTAGAGCTACTTAATGTCAGTTTTCCTTTATCTTTTATATTGTAACATTTTGTTTCTCATATTTTAACTGTCTAAAATTGGTAGCTCTATTCTTATGGCATTCTTATATTTTGATTTACTGTAAAATATTTTGATCATCAACAATTATTTTTAGTGGTAGATGAAGCAATAGCTGTTCTAGTGAACAAACACCATATTAGCTATTTGGGAAAGGAATTAAACATTGAACTGAGAAGGGTCATTGGCAAATACCTACAGTAAATTTCATATCCGTAAAGAGAATGGCTTGGTCATTTCTGCTGGTGAAAAAAGCATAAGAGAAATGCATATCTAGTGGGAGCAATGATTTAAGCTAGTGACATAAAATGTGGAAAAAAATCAATGAGAAGTAGAACTATGCACTTCATCTCTTGCTACGTGTTCTTTGGACTTTTCATTAAATGTTGCTTTCGTAATCCATCTTAGAACCATAGTGTTGTTTCCTCCACTTAAACTGGAAGATATTGCTGCCTGACAGAAACATTTTTGTTGCAACGTATTTAATAGAGCAAGTAATAGTATGACTCTTTACCAGCACTGAGTGAAGTAGCTGTACTCACTGAAAAAGAACACACCTTGCAATGAGAATTGCTTACAGCTATGTGGACATCATCTGGACACATGCTATGCAAATGATATTTTACTCCTTGAGGAGTTAGGATTTTAGTGTCGTTAACCTCACTGCCAAACTTTAACACTGAAACAAAAAACAGAAGTTTGCAATAAAATATGTAATTAAAACACAAATAAGGTGAGAATATCTACCTGAAACAATAAATACATATTTTATTATTATCAGTATTTATTTCTTGTCATTCTTCAATTTCCAAGACAAATATAAGAGAGAAAAAGTCTTCACAGTACAAAAATGTGAACTAAAATTAAAATTAAACAACATCAATCATTGTTGAATAGTTACAACTACCAGGTTTGGAGCCATAATTTGCATCCTGGTTCTAACAGTTTTATGAACACCCTTGGATGTCATTAGGATGTAATATTTCACATGTAACATGAATATGCAAAGTAAAAGAGATCCATATTTCATTGCATTTTCCTGGAAGGATCCCCTAGTGTGCATAGCACATAATAGAAAATCTTGAACAGATAATGGCAGTCTTGTTTGGTCAAAGATCAGAGACCAAAGATGGTTAATCAAACAGAAAATCTTAGCTTGAAGCAGGCACAGCAGGTCAGGGCTAACCCTCATACCAACACCAAGTAAACCTTTGAGTCAGACTAAGTTTTAGAGCACAAGTAGAGATCTGAAGAAACCAGGAAGAAAATTTGGTTGCCTATATCAAAAAATACAAACTTAGAAGAGTTCAAATTGCTTCAGAGTAAAAGTAATTGTCTCTCCATCAAAACTCTTGTAAGGCATATCAGCCTACAAATAAGGAGAAAGATATAGGAGCCTAAATCAAGTTTCCCCAGAATCATGGGATGTGTCAGGGACTTAAATACCTGTTCAAAAAAAAGAAAACAAACAAAAGACAACACTCTTCAGAGAACAAAATCAAGAATGCTTAGTGCATGGCATTCAAAAAAATAGGTAAAATTGTCCTTTAGTTAAAATTAAGAATCAGTAAGAAACAGGACTTTGAATAGCCCACATGCCATCATTTACATTTTTAGAAATCACAGGATAGCCATTTCAAGGAAATTATAGAAATAAATACAATGACTAAAACAATGATGAGCTTCTAGAGTATTTTTGATTCTAATAAAATAATTGAAATTCTAGATCAGAAGTATATTTAAAATATATTTGGATTAACATAGAATTAGCTTGATTAAAAGAGGGAAAATGTACATGAATTTTAGTCAACAGCACAGAGGAGAAGTATAAATTCTACTTCAATGAGCTGAAAGATAGTATTAAGCTAGATAACATGCTGTTAGAATCCCAGAGGGAGATAAATAGAACAGAGTCTTTAAAAACAAATAACGAAGAATTTTCAAACTTATACAAGGATGTCTATGGACTCAACAGTGTACATAGAGAAAACTCACTCTACTGTGAACATGGTGGTATATGCTTACGCTTCCAACTATGTGGGAACCTGAAACAGAAGAATTGCTGTAGGCCAAGTGTTACAAGTCAACCTACGCAAAATGGTGATAATTGTATCAAAAAATAAAAGAAAACACTTTAAACAACAAAACAAGAAAGGAAACAAATACATAACAACCACACTGCTAAAAACAAAACAAAAATTTAAAAAGAATAGTTTTGAAAGCAATCAAGACAAAATATTTGGCAAATGGTGGTTACTCTCAATTGTCAATTTGAGCCCCAGAATCAACTGGGTCCATGACCTCTAGACATGCCTGTAGAGGATTATTTTTATTTAGGTTCATTAAGATGAGATTGCCCAGTGAAGTGGAATTTCCCTCTGTATGCTGCAATTACCATTGATTAATAAAGAAACTGCTTTGGACCTTATAGCAAGGCAGAACTTAGGCAAGTGGCAAAAACTAAACTGAATGCTGGGAAGAAGAAGGCAGAGTAAGGATTAGCCATGGAGCTGCCGCCAGAGACAGACACACTGCTGTAGGCCACAACCTTGTGGTGATGCACAGATTAATGGAAATGGATTAAATTAAGATGTAAGAGTTAGCCAATAAGAAGCTAGAGCTAATGAGCCACGTAGTGGTTTAAATAATACAGTTTCTATGTGATTATTTTGGGAGTCTGGGCAGCCAGGAAACAAACAAGCAGCTTCTACTATAGCCCAGTGAGAGGCACCATTCTCTAAAATAAAAAAGGGAGATTCCTATTAATGTATAAGAAGCATACAGAACGCCTTGTGGAATACTATTTTAACTGGGTAAATGTGTATAACACTTTTTATGTTGTAGAATATTACTTTTAACTCTGTAAATATGTGTTTCATTTGTTTATGCTGCATTTGTTAAATGATGTAAGGATGTGGGTTTAAAGATGTGTTTCATCTATTTCACCTTGCCTGCCTAAGGCACCTGATTGGTCAAATAAAGAGATGAATGCCAATAACTAGGTAGAATAGGGATAGGTAAGGCTGGAAAGCAAATAAATAGGAGGAAAAATCTAGAAAGAGAGAGAAGAAAGACAAAAGAAGAAGGAGGAAAAATGACGGCGATGTCTGGGGCAAGAGCCAGACAACCACCAAGCAGCAGACATGAGAAACAATGAAAGTAAGATATACAGAAGGGAAGAAAAGTAAGAAACCCTGGAACAAAAGGTAGATAAAGAGAAACAGGTTAATTTAACTTCAAAGAGCTAGCCAGAAACATGCCTTAGCCTGACCAAGCATTCAAAACTAATAGTGAGTCTCTGTGTCATGATTTGGGAGTAGGTTGGTAGCCCCCCAAAAAAACTTGCTATAAACCCCAAACAGTCTGAGTCAGAAAACAAAGTCACCTTAGTATATAATAATTAAAACCCTAAACATACAGAGAAAAAGAACGAATATTAAAAACTGCAAGGGAATAAAACCAAGTAACGTATAAAAGCAGACCAATTTGAACATTTCACTTCATAGTGGAAACTCTAAAAGCCATAAGGGCCTGGACAGATGCTTTACAAACCCTTAGAGAACAGAAATTTCAGCATAGACTACTATATTGAACAAAACTTCCAATCACAAGCTAGAGAAAGGCATTCAAAACAAAACCAAATTTAAGCAGTATCTAGAAATCCAGCTCTATATAAGGTGCTAGAATGGAAAATTTCAACCTGAAGAGGTTAACCAAACCAAAAAAATGAAAACAAAGAACAATAACAAAAATACACACAAGGAATAAATAGCCTCAGAGAAGCAAATCATAATGTGAGGAGGTACGATGTAACAAGAATTAATAAACCCTGATCATTGATAACTCTTAGCATCAATGGTCTCATTTCCTGTAAAAGAAGACAGAGACTGACAGAATTGATACAAAAAAGATCCATGCTCTGATTTATTTAAGAAATATATATTAATATCAAGGACTAGCATTATCTCAAAATAAAAATAAATGAAAAACGATATTTCAAGAAAATGGACTCAGGGAGCAGTGCAGCATAGCCACTTTAATATCTGACAATATAGACTTCAAACCAAAACAATCAGAAGAGATAGGGAAGGACACTACATAGTCATAAAAGGAAAAACGTACCAAGAGTATATTGCAATTCTAAACATTTGTGAACCAAACATAAGGACACTCATGTTTATAAAAGAAACACTATTGTAGCTAAATTCACATATTAATCCTCACACAGTGATCCTGGGAGATCCCACTCTCACCAATAGACAGGTCATCCTAAAATTAAACCAAGAAGTACTGGAGATAAGTGACATCATAAATCCAATGAATCAAGTAGATAATTACAAAACATTTTACCTCCAAACAAAAGAATATACTTTCTTTTCAGCACACCATGGAACATTCTCCAAAACTGACGACATGCTTGAACACAAAGCAAGCATCAACAGATAAAAGAAAACTGAAAAAATAACCTTCATATTTTATGACTATTTCAGGACGTGGTAGTTTAAATGTAATTGATCCCCATAATCTCTCAGGAAGTAGCACTATTAGGAGTTACGGCCTTGTCAGAGGACGTGTGGCCTTACTGGAGGAAATGTGTCACTGTGGAGGTGACATACATGCTCAAGATTCTACCCAGTACCTCAGACTACTTCCTGTTGCCTGCAAGATATAGGACTCTCGGCTGTTTTTCCAGCACCAGGACCCCATGTCCACCATGATGATAATGGACTGAACCTCTGAACTGTTAGTGAACCACCAATTAAATGTTTTCTTTATAAGAGTTGCCATGGTAGTAGTACCCTTCACAGCAATAGGAAATCCTAAGACACAGAGGAAAGCTGGCCATCAACAACAGAAATCTTACAAACTCATGAAAACTGAACAAATTATTACAGAATGAAAAATGGGTCAAGAAAGAAATTAAAAACCTTTTAGAATTGAATAAAAATGAAAACTCAATATACACAAACTTACAGGACACAATGAAGGTGGTTCTAAGAGGTAAATTGACAGCACTAAGTGCCTGCATTAAAAAATGGAACAATGGAAAGAACTCAAATTAACAACTTGAAAGTATACCTGAAAGCTCTAAAAGAAAACAAAAAGAAAAAATGACACCCAAAAGGAGAAGATGGCAAGAAATAATCAATCTCAGGTTTAAAATCAATGAAACAGAAACCAACAAAAAGTAATGTGGAGAGTCAATGTAATGAAGAGTTGTTTCTTTGAAAGAATCAATAAAATTGATAAACTTTTACCGAAATTAGCTAAAATATGGAGAGAGAAGATATAAATTAATGAAATTAGAGATGTAAATGGGGACACAACAACAGATACCAAGAAAATCCAGAGACTTATGAGAACATACTTCAGTAATCTGTACTCCATCAAACTGGAAAATTCAAAAGAAATTAATAAATTTTTTAAGGCTTAAACTATCAAAGTTAAATCAAGATCAGATATGCAAATTAAACAGATATGTAACCATAATAGAAATAGAAGCAGTAATTAAAAGTCCCCCAATCAAACAAACAAACACAAAACCCAGGGCCAGAAGGCCACAGGACGGAATTCTATGAGACTTTCAAGGAAGAGTTACTGCCAATACTCCTCAAGCTTTTCTGAAAATTAGAGACAAAGGAATATTGTCCAATTCTTTTTAGGAGGTCATAATTAAATTGACTCCTAAACCACACAAAAACCCAACAAAGAAAGGGAATTACACTAATTTCTCTCATTAACATAAATGCAAAATTTTTCAACAAAATACTTGCAAATAAATATAAAAACATCAAAAAGATTATACAAGATGATCAAGTAGTCTCTATTCCCGATATGCAGGGATGATTTAATATAGAAACAGACTGACAGACAAAACCCACATGGTCATCTCATTTCATGCACAAAAGTCCTTTGGCAAAATTCAACACCCTTTCATTATAAAAGTCCTAGAGACAAGGGTACAAGGGACAAAACTCAACATAGTAAGGTGATTTACAGTGAGCACACAGCCAGCATCAACCTTGGATTGATTGGCGAGAATCTCGAAATATTTCTACTAAAATCAGGAACAAAACAAGGTTATCCACTCTCTCCATGCCTATTCAGTATACTACTTGAAGTTTCAGCTGGAGGAACAAGACAACTAAAGGGGATCGAGGGAATCGAGGGGATACAAATAGAAAAGGTAAATGTCAAAGTGCCCTTATTTGTATAAGTAAATATATTCATATATACATATGCAAATATATTTAAGGATATATATTTCTCTCCAAAAATTGTATTAGGAAACTCCTACTTCTTATAAACTGTTTCAGCAAAATAGCTGGATTCAAAATTAACACATAAAAATTAGTAGCCTTCTTATATACAAATTACAAACAGACTGATAAAGAAGTTGGGGAAGCAACTCCTTTCACAATAGTCTCAAAAAAATCTTGGGGTAACTCTAACCAAGCAAGCATAATTACCATATTATAAAAAAACTTTAAAATATTGAAAAGAAAAAATTAAAAACAAAACTACTCACAGATAGGTAGAATCAATATAGTTAAAATGACTATTACCGAAAGCAATCTCTAGATTCAACACAATATCCATTGAAATTCTTCACAGAAATTGGAATGACAATTTGGAACTTTATGTGGCAACACAAAAACCTAGGAGAGCTAAAAATACTCCTGAATAACAAAAGACCTGCTGGAGATGTCACCATCACAGCTCTTAATTTATACTATCTATATATTGTAATAAAAACAACATGGTTTTGACTTAAAGAGACATGTTGAACAATGGACTATAATTGCAGAACCAGCTTTTGTTCAATACATCAATGGGCACCTGATTATTGATGAAAAAGCCAGAAATATACACTGGGGATAGGACAGTGTATATTCACCAAATGGTTCTAATTCAACTGGATTGCAGGATGTAGAACAATGCAAAAATCACCCTTCATAAAACTCAGCTCCAAATAAATCTAGAACCTTAACATAAGCCAGATACACTGAATTTGATAGAAGATAAAGTGGGAAGTGGTCTTGAACTCATGGGCACAAGAAAAGAATTTCTGAATAGAACACTGATAAGTACAGACACTAAGTACAACATTCAGTATGGCAAAGGATACCATCATTTAGACAAAGTTGCAGACTACAGAATGAAGAAAGACTATCAATTACACACCAGATAGAGGATTAATACCTTAAAAATATAAAAAAATAAGAAAAAAACTGGCCATCAAAAAAAACCCCAAATAATCAATAACCCAATTTAAAAATTTAAAAAATACTTCTCAAATAATGAAGCACAAATGAATAAGAAATGCAGAAATATTCAACATTTTAGTTATCAGGAAAATGCAAATCAGAATTTAGTTTAACTTATAACTGTTAACATGGCCACGATCAGTAAAACAAATGACAGCCCATGAGAGCAAAGATGTGTGTAAGACCTCTCGCTGTTGTACAGCCCCTATGAAAATCAGTGTGGCTGTTCCTTGGGAATCTGGAAGTTGATCTGTTTCAAGATTCAGCTCTACCATTCTTCAGCACATACCCGAAGGACTTTACATCCTACTACACAAACACTTGCTCAACCCTGTTTATTGCTACTCTGTACACAATAGCTGGAAATTAGAAAGAGCCTAGATGCCCATCAATGGGTGAATAAAGAAAATACAATACAATATTATTCACCTGTTAAAACTAAATAATAAAATTCAAAAGTAAATGAACGGAGCTAGAAAAAAAATTCTGAGTGAGGTAACCCAGACCCAAATTGATAAATATAGTATGTTTTCACTTTTATGTGGATATTAACTGCTAAATATTCAGTAAGCATGCTACAATTTCTATAACTTCAGAGGTTAGGTATAGAGAAAGAGACTATGTGGGAAGGAAGGCTCTCCCTAGGATGGGAAACTAGAATAGATTATAATAATAATATATTATACATGATAATATATTATAATCATATACAATATACAATAATAGATAATTATGAATGAAGAGGGAGAGGTGGGGAGACTGGAACAGGAGCATGAAGCAGGGAATTAGGGTGGAAATACAGTGAGTAACAGCTAAAACAAAGGATTATTGTGGGCTTCATATGGAAATCTAATACAATAGAAGTTTCTTAAAATATATACATATATAAAAGCAATCCAAATGTAATCAACAAATAAGAAGGGGACAAAGACCCAACTAAACATCTCTTGCCATCAAATAAAACCTCCTGTGCCAGGAATGGGTTACATCTAGTAATTCTCAACACGGCTATTGCCAAGTTTGTGATGGTAAGGGCCTATGGCCCAAGACAGTACCTTCATAAGTCATTGAAAACTGAGAAGTTGAGCTAGTGCCTACCTAGAGCCTTCACTCCTAGGTTGTAGCCACGTGTTGGGGTGACATCTGACAGGGTCCAGCCTCATTGGGTAGGGGTATGTAGATTAGAAAAATTAGGTAGGAGGAACAGAGATACGAAAGAAATACAGAGACGTAGGATAGAACCAGGAGGGCAGTCCAGTGAATATTGAATAAACCTGTATTTATTTTCCATATTCTTATCTACCCCAATCCAAAAAGAGGGTAAGAAGGCAAAAAACTGCTTTAACATAACATAAAGGACAAACAGAACAATTAGTCGCTTCAATACTTAAAATATCAAACAACTATATTCTTTAGTTAAGTATTCTGTTCTTTAGGCAGGATGTGTAGCAACCACACCTTAGAACAAGCATTCTGTAGGCAACCACTTCTTGGGTCAAGTCTCCTGTCATATCCTTGAAGGAGCAAGAATAGACTTGAATTCTCTGACCTTTGGCCGAGGTGGAAAGGATCAACCTCAATGGGTCATCTTAATATTCAAAACACTAAATAACCATACCCTAGCTCAGAATATCTTGTTTGTAGCCACTGCTTAAATCAGATTTCTCATCAATATTTTTGAAAGAGCAAGATTAAGCTTAAGCTCTCTGACCTTCAGTCAGGGTGGAGAGGACCCACTTCTGTGGGCCCCACATCCCTACTGACTAATGATCATGGTATTAGGTATTCTGCATGCTATCAGAGGAAAAAAGTAAACAGCAACACAGCTGCAGACCCTTTGATCCACAATGGTGATGTATCTGCAAGATACTCTGGTGCAACTATGATCAAAAAGTTGAAGTTAATAACAAGTAGCTAATTGGAATTAAGGCCCACTCCGTAAGATGGAATCCATGCCCAACACTGTTCAGGTGGTCAAAAACTTCAGACTAGATAGGCATGGACATAGAAACCAAATACTTGTTCTGCAAAAGGAACAGAGCTTTGAAATGACTCCTAACAACATCCTTCTATGCTCATAGCATCAGATCCTATTCAGCCATCATCAGAGAAGCTTCTTCCTGTAATTGATGGGAATACAGAGACCCACAGCCAGATAATGTGCAGAGAGTAAGAGCTTGGAACACTCAGTCCAAAATCGTATGTCTCCATTAAATTCTTCCTCTCTGGGTTTAGGTGAACTTTATGGAAGGGGGAGAAGAAATGTAAAAGTCAGTGGGAGGGAAGACACAAAGGATACAAGGCCTTCTAGATCCAACAGGACCCACACACATATGAACTCACAGAGACTGTGGCAACAACCTGTACATATCTAATCCAGATCAAGCCCCAGTTCTGAGAAGGGAAGTGAACACAAGTCCTCATCCCTAACCTAAATGAGATTTTTGTCTAATGATGCATTGTCTGAGGAAATGTTTAACCTTAGAGGTCTTTTGCTTACATGTCATGATTTCCCGTTTTGTGTTTTTTTATGGGGGTGGCTCTGTGTCTGTCTGTTTCTTGCGCTTCTTCTTCCACTCACTTTTCTGTTTGTTTGTTTGTTTGTTTGTTTTGCCCTATTCCAGTTTTTGTGTTTAATTTATGTTATTTTATATTATTTTATATATATATTAGATGCCTCTTTTTTATTCTTTGTGGTTTTGATGGAAAAATATAAATATATTTTAGAGGTGATCTGCTGCTAGTTGGTGTCTGTGAGACTACTAGAGTGCTAGATGTGTTTAATCTTGGGAAATAAGGCAACTCCACTCACTGGTAAGTTCTGATAAAGGAGTCTAGACTTAGGAAGTGCATGGGCTGGTATCAAATCTAGACATTCTAAAGAATTCTGTAACAGTAGATAAGATGTCTGATGTCTTTAAATGTCTTTAAATGGGAATAATCAGCAGATATTTTATTGTTTAAAGTAAGGCCTCTAATCATGTAAACTTTTAGCATATAAATCTGTGGTGATCAAAAAAATAATTTCTGCATTTTCATATCAGTGAGAAAATGCTTTGCTGCTGTGACCAATTACCAAACAAGAAGCAACTTACAGGAAGGAAGGAGAGCTGATTTTACTTTACAATTTGGGGGTCGCAGTCAATCAAGAGAGAAAAGGCAACAGGATTGTGAGGCAACGGGTCATGTCTGCAACCAGGAAACAGGAAGTATGACCCAGTTTACAACCTCAAGACCTGGCCTCAGTGACTGATTTCCCCCAATGAAGTTGTACCTTCTAATGCCTCTGCAACCTTCCAAGATAACAAGTGTTAAAACATAAGTCTATGAGTAGTTCTCATTAAAATTCAAGATGTTACATAAAGACTGCTAAAAGACAATCATCAAAACCAGGGGGGGGACTACAAAAGACCCATATCGTAAGTGAAAGAAATGGTAGAGTCTAAGGAACTTTAGATGTAAATATATAATGAAAACAAAGAGGAGGTTGAAAGAAGGGGGCAAGAGAGGGAATATAAAGAGGGACAGCTAACACTAAGGGCCATGAGAGGGCTCATATGGCCTCCTATTGCAACAGAAGCTTTTTAAACATATACATATATGAAAGAAACCTGAAGGAATCAACAGACAATAGGAGGAGAAAGCTCTACATTGACATCTCTCACTACCAAACGACACCTCCTGTATCAGAAATGGACTACATCTAGTGCGGCTTTAACCAAACAGACCCCATGAAAAGCCCCTAACGACTTAGGCTATTGACAAGGCTATTGGTTGCTCTCCACAAACTGATATTAAGGACCTATTGCTTAACACAGCACCTACATAACTCACTGAATGTGGAGAAGTTGTTTTGGTGCCTAACTAGAGGCTGCACCCCTACTGACTAGTGTTCACTGTACTAGAAAGCACTCTGCATGCTATCAGAGAAGAAAGGTAACCACCAACCCAGCTACAGATCCTTTTGCTTACAATGGTGACCTGCCTGCATGACACACTGGGGCAATAGTGGCACCAAAAGTTGTAGGAATAACCAACAAATATCTAATTGGAATTCCAGGTGATGGAATCCATGCCTGACATTGAGTGGGTAGCCAAGAACTTAAGATTAGAAAGTCTGGGGACCTAGGAGAAAATCAAATACTATCGTTCTACTAAAGGAACGTAGCAGAGAGTGAAAAAACATAAAACATTCAGTACTAAATGGGATGCTGAGGACCAGGTATACAAGCACATAATCATATGAGGGACATTCCTCATTCAAACGCCAACACTACCATGGCATACATCTTAGGGATACACTAGAAACTTAAAAGACACCCCCATTCTGTAACCACAAATAGGTAACATACTTGAATTTAGCAATGAACAAATACACTTTAAATATGGAGCCACAACAGTAATAGACAGCTGTTAATGTTCTTCAATTCCTTTTAACAGCTTGTCCCAGCAATATATTGCATTAGAAAAGCTTAGTCTTCTGACAAAAAAAAATGCCGTACCAATTAATAATGATGACTGACTATAATATCCAAGTATGTTATTCTACAGCGTTAATTTCATAATTTGTTAGGGACCTTAGGGATACCCTGACTACACATTTCCCAAAGCAATGCAATTATCAAAATAATACTTAGAACCTTACTGCTAACATATGTACACTTATGTACTTAATACAATGAACAATATAAAAATTTAAAGGATAGACATGTGTCCTTGAAGAGTTCTTTGAACATTTGGCAAGATTCAGAAAGCATAAAAATAATATAATGCAGCCGGGTGTTGGTGGTGCATGCCTTAAATCCCAGAACTTGGGAGATGGGGCAGGGGAATCTCTGTGAGTTCAAGGCCAGCCTGGTCTACAGAGCTACTTTCAGGACAGCCAGGGCTGCTACATAGAGAAACCCTGTCTCAAAAAACAAAACAAAACAAAATACAATTCCCATAGCAATAATTTCATTACCCCTGAATAGACTTATGGCAAATTATTTTTAAAATGGTATATTGTTTTTCACTCTCTACACTATACAATTTGTAATAGTAAATTCTTCTCTTCTATATATGTATCAATCCATTGTCTTTTGCAAACTATATGAAAATAGTTTATGTGTAACATTTCCTAACAAATTGTAAGCCCATCTATTTCAATGAGCATAAAAAGAGTACAAAAAAAAAGAGTAAAAAGAAAAAAAAAGGAGTAAAGAGAGTACAAAAAGAATGAAAGAACAAGAGTAAATTTAAAAGAGTAAAGAGTATGTGTTTTCATCCCCAGAGATGCTCTGAGGGACACACTCTGGATAAAGAGGAGGCCAGAGGGTAAAGATAGAATATATACAGCTCAAAATGATAAAATGTGTATGTTGATTGTGTTGTCTTTTGTGTTCTGGACTGGAGAAAGACATTTGATTCTAGGAACTGCTAAGAAAGGTATTTTGACTTTAAAGTATGGGCCTAAGGATTTGATGCTTTGGAAAAGAGGTTCTGCTTTTGCCTCTGCAGAGGATGAGAACCTGAGGATTTATTCCAGATTCATGTGGTTTGAATCACCGAGACCCCCTGAAATGTTGCAGTCAAATACCCTCAGAATGTAGCACCCCCGTCACCATGAAGTAGCCAGACAGGTTGACGATGCCCCAATTCCCTAAAAGATTGTTAAAGTGGGGTCCCTTCAGTGGTTCCAGAGCAGCAAGCCTGCTTTCATGAGTTCCACTCAACTCCATGCACCAGTTTGGACCCAGAACGAATGCAGCTGGGGCTAGAAGGCAGCTGGAGCAGAGTTTTGCTAGGCAGCTGTGGTGAAAGGCATGTTACCCTGGCCCAGTCAGTGCCCAGCCTCGGGGATGTCAAAGCAGTGCCACAAGTATCAGCAAATGCAACAACAAGTGCTGGAGCCCAGACCTCGCTGGGCTGCCCCGAGAAGGCAGTGGGGCAAGGAGAAGGCGGTGGCGGTGCAAGACTCTGCATGCCCAAGAGTCTGCAGCACCTGAGAAACCCGCATTGTAGCTGTGGAAGGTCTCTGAGCCTGCATGCTGCCTGGGCTGGTTGTGGCACACGCCGTATGGAATAGCACCTTTGGGGGAAAAGATATTCTTGGTTGTTCTTTCAGATACTGTGGCCTGAGCGACTGCTGGGATGACCACTCCAGTGCTGCCTTGTTGGTTCGGGTACCAGCCATCATACCACTGCCAACTACCGAAAAGATTAAGCAGACTGAGATGACCCTGTATCAAGAGAAACAAGATTTTGGAGTGACAGCTGTGGTGGTTGCTGTCATCGCAGTGTCTGCTGCTGCAGCCATGGTGGCAGGACTGGCAATGGCAAAAACATCATTGGTGTTGGACACCGTGGGTAAACTGGTGAGACAAGTCAACGATGCTCTCCAGACTCAGAATGCCCTGAATGTCCACATTAAATTTGGACTTTTTGAATTTAAATCAACAAACTGCCATATTGTAGGAACAGGTGGACTTCTTATGGCTTGTACAACAAATGTCTTGTTCACATTTTTATCATTCCATTTGTGTACATCTGTTAATACTGCTAATGCCTCTTATGTGGTGAAACAGCTCTATGGTTACTCAAATAGCCCTCGGAATGTTACAATTAGCACAGCAGATTGTCGATACCTGTGTGCCCCTGTTTTAGCCAAAGGGTTGGTAGAGTACCATAGCCCAAATGGGAGGCTGGGTCCAGTGGTGATTGGGGACCCTCTTGCTGGCAATCTTAACCCCTGTTGCCATGGGCATTCATCTCTAAATTCTGTGTAATATCAGACAATCCATGAGAATGCAGCATATGATCACTTAGCAAGTCCTTCTGAGCCTGTTGGCCAATAACTTGAACGTACCCCAGGTTTGGTTGCAAATACTGCACAAACAATGAAGACTCCTCCGTAGATGGGCAACTTCTACAGAAGAGGGCCTGCCTAAGACAGGGAAGGGGCCTCCCAAAGACGGGTAAGGGTTTACTCTTCTGAGTCTTCAAAATTTAGGGGGGAGATGTTGGGATCATTTAGAGTCCTGGCCTCCAGCTGCTCTTCCCTGCTAGAGATCTTTACTTTCCTTCTGATTTGAGTTACTGAAAGCTGTGCTTCACGAGGATGTGTTGCCTTGCCTTGAGAATCAGAGGTAAGGTTTTCACCTGTTAGCCCACCAGGGTATATAAGCCTCCATGGTGCTATTGAGGAAAGGTCTTCTTACCAGTGACTAGAGGTCCGTGTCTCTATCTCTCTGTCTGTCTGTCTGTGCTGTCTCTGTGTGTCTTTGTGTGTTTCAACCTCCAGCCCCTTGCCCATAGCTCGTGAACTGTATGGTAGCGCATAGAGCACAGACAGACAGGCACTGTGCGCTGCAGTCTGACACTTGTTTATAAGGTACAGTAGAAACTGCACAAATCCTTATTGAAGGGAAATAAAATTGATGCAGTTTATACTAACTTGAATTACAAGTGGAAGACCATGTACGGCAGCAGATGCACTTTTCTCCTGCTCCCAGCATCGCTTGAGTAATTGCCTGCCATTGAAGAACTGCCTTGGAAAGGTAAAAATATCCCAACAGTTAGGAGCAATCTCAAAACTCAGCCACACGTTCCAGATGGAGCCTTTACTGAGCAATAAAAGAAAACTATCCATTTTCTGCTGAGAGTGGAGGTAAGAGCAGGCCCAGCTTCCAGACACCAAGTGGCTACAATACTGTGTTCCTGGTGAAAAGTCCAGGAAATGCCAACATCCATTGGCAACTGGAGATTTCCTTCAGATAAGGTTAACAGTGTGGTGTGGGCACAGTTCCTAGGCTTTTAGACTTAAGTCTGGTTCTTTATGATCATACTTTGAGGCTTGCCCCCTTCTTGCTCACTGCATTTTAAATACGCTCCTTTTTTAATTCAGGCAGACTGATTTTTGAGTTGTTTTCCAATGCAGTTTGGCGTGAACTAAGGAAAGCAATTCTGAGTTGCTGATACATTAAAATTACAATTGGTACTTTCTCTACACATGTGGGAAATGCAGGTTTCCTTACCTAGCCAAAGAACTGTGATATGGAGAAACTCCTATGTAAGGAATGAACTCCTATGTAACTCATGTAAGGAATGAACTAGGGTAAATTAGGACCATCATCCAAGCTCTGTTTTCTGAAATCCCACTATCCCCAGATGATCAGACAAGCTGCCACCGTGGAAATGACAGAGGGCTTCCCATCAATCCAGGATCATGTAGGGAGCCTCTTAAGGGCTTATTTTTCTTGCTTCAACCACTATTCCCAAGATGTACTTGTACGGGAACTCAATAACAAAATTATGCAAGAACAGAAACAAAAACATTTCTGAGGATCTATGAAGCCAAACATATCTTATGTGTGCTGGGGTTTTTTGTTTTGTTTTGTTCTTTAACAGTGCGGTGCAAGTCTTGTTTTCTCAGCTGCACTCCATTTTAATGTAGTAATTTCAGTTATAGTTTCTGGGTGATTCTAAAGTACCATTGGAGGGAATTCACCAGATCCTGCCAATGCAGAGGGAGAAGACGTCTACCAGTGGCTTCCCAGGTGCAATAGCACATTACTGTAACCTCAGGGAGGGAAGAAGTTAAAACACAGAGACTGTAATGGGCAGTTTTGTGTGTCAGCTTCACACGAGCTAGAGTCATCAGAAAGGAAGTATCCTGAGTTGAGAAAATACCTCCATGAAATCCAGCTGTAAGGCATTTTTTCATTTAGTAATCAGTGTTGGAGGTTCCAGTCCATAGTGGGTGGGCCACCCCTGGACCGCTGATCCTGGGTTCTATAAAGAAGGTGAACCCAGCAAGACATGGGAGGCATGCCAGTAAGCAGCTCCCCTCCATGGTCTCTGCATGATGTCCTGCCTCCAGGATCCTGCCCTGTTAGTTTCTCTCCTGACTTCCTTCAGAGATGAACAGCAATGCTGAAGTGTATGTCAAATAAACCCTTTCCTTCCCAACTTGCCTTTGGGTGATGGTGTTTTGTCACAGCAATAGACACCCTACCTAAGACAGAAACACTTGATTCTGAGCATCAAGACCTCATCTTAGATGTTAAGAGCATTGGTCCAACACACAGCTCTCACTCAAAACGAAGTATGGTATAGTTTATTCTAGACAAAATATGGGTGACTATGGGCACCAGAATGTGTATTCAGATTGTCCCAAATAACTATGGTCCATGGTGGAAGTGATTACATTTACATTTTATAAGTACAGATAAAAAGAAGGTCAAAGAATTTATTAAATATTTTAGTGGGCAAATCAGATAGGCAGATTACCACAAAGCAAGGAAATTGGTCCTGAAGGCTCCAGATGCAGTCTGATGGCACAGATGGTAGACACTAATGGTCTACTGAGACACCTTGCAAAGGTTTTAGCGGATAGTTGAAAAATAGGTTAGATACAAGGTCAATCAATAAACAGCTATTAAGAGAACAAAAGATAACCCAAGATAATTTAGCTCTAGATATGCAACATTTCAATTCTTTGCAATGGCTCAGTATTAATCAATCAGTCAGCAGAATCCTCAACATAGATGAGATTTTTGTTTGTTTATTTGGTTAGGTTTCTTTACATTGTTGTTGTTGTTTTGTTTTTTCAGTGGATTTCATGTTACAAATATGGAAACTCAGTAGGCTCTTTCCAAGTTCTTCAGGTGGCCCTAATGTGAACCAGTGTTCAGAACTAAATCTCCAACCCTAGTTCACTTTGGTAGAAGCCTGGGACATTTGTTATTGAGACCCACATCTCAAGTGACTACCCTGTAGTACTGAACCAGAATTTGGATCATTAAAGGATCCCAGAGGAACGGTTCAAACATTAAGTCTTCGGAAACACTGTGCTAGCTCGCTTTTGCATGGCATGTGCAAAAAAAAAAAAAAAAAAAAAAAAAAAGACACCTAATATGACTACTAGTCAATTCACATTGGTTTTCACCTTCTTTCTTCTTCCTCCATTATTCCTCACCCTTCCTAGGATTTTGTCATCCAGAACATTTTCTTAATACTTTCACATTAATAAGTAGTATCCTATATATTTATATGTATAGATTTGTGTGTATATTAAGATACTGATGCTCTAGGGTAAGATTATTCCATGGAGCATTAGCAAAACTAATGAGCATAAGAAGAAATATTGCTAACAAAGACTATTTTGCTCTATTTTTCCTTTAAAATAGAGAACAACTTTATTAAGCTTCTCATTCTAAATTTATAAAGTACAAAGTCCTAAAATTTATAAGGACTTATGTGTACTCTGGGACAAGGACAGAGGACAGAGCAATGAAAAAATTTAAAAGATATATTTTAAAAGAAAGTATGCTGGTTGTTTGACTTTTGTATATTTCTTTGTTTTTCTTGGGTTTTATAACAGGAATAACTAAAGAAAGAAAGATAAATTAAAAATCATGGAAATATATTGTCTAATAACTTTGCTTTTTCATGTTATAATATGTACTTTATCCTAATTTAATTATACAACCATAAATATTAAGTATAACCATTTTAAATTTTGAATGTTTGGGCTTGAGTTTGGAATATAGGATATAACTGTCTTCAAGCAGAGAAGCTCTGGAATATTAGGAACTGTTTATAAATACAAAATGAAAAGGTTTTCTTTAGAAACAGCCCATCCTCCCACCAGACTTCAATCATTCTATTATCTTTTACCATTACCTGGATTTTCCCAGCACACACACTGGCATGGCGTTTACTCTGTGCTTCCTAATAGCTTCACCCATCCCTACCCTAGGAATAATCACACTTCATTGTAACTCTCTCTTGCGTGTCTGCCTTTCCTGGAAGACACTAATTCCAAAGAGGAACAACAGAGTGGACTCTTCATTTTTTACACTCACTACCCCAAACTCAGTGCCAGCACACAGTAGTCTCAAGAAACTAGAAAGAAGAATAAAATAATTAACTAAAGGTAAGGGGAAAATAGATACTTGTGTATCTAATGTTATCACAGTGTTTTCCCCAATCAGAACACAAAATTTGGCAGAGAAGCTAAGAACTCTGACATAATTTTTTTTTAAATTATAGACCCCTTTCAATAAAAGTATTACGTAGCATCTAAACACCACAAAGAAAATACTCCTGCTACATTTTTCAACTTAAAATTGTGCATATTGGTGGTCTTGGAGGAGAACGATGAAACCAATGAGAAGGTTTAGCAGCATAACATTTTTGGGAAAGGTAATTAAAAAAACAGGTGTGTTGTAGTCTGCACAATATTATAGATTATAGGCGGATAAAGTTAGATTCATAAGCGTGGTTCAGAAAGATTGATATTTAGACCAAAACTTTGAAATCATTAAGGACAAGTTACAACTTTAACAAAGTCTACAATGAGGTAGTGATTTTAGGATACTAATTACATGTCCAGAGAGAAATACTAGCAACACAAATTAACTCTAAAAAGAACTTAAAAGATTAAAAGCTATTGGACTCACAAAACTCTATTGCCAGGAAATGAGAAGTGGTTCCAAGAATGTGGAACCAGAAGCTCAGAGGAGAGCTGAGAGTCACAGGGAAACATTCCTGGGCTTAGATACCCTAAGGGATCTTCCTGGTTGTATTTCAAAACTTTGAACCAATGATTCTTTTCACTTTTATGGATTTCTATTTTTAAAAATAAGGCACATCACCACTATCCCATTCACTTATATCATCATATGATATGAGCAGATGAGTGTTTATTCAGTATCAAAGCTCAACAGATGGAGTAAAAATATAGCCACAAACATCATCTTTATAGACTTACATTATTTATAAGATTTTGATATATGATGGAATGGAATTTGAAGGACACTGGAACAAACTGAATATATCTTATATAGTGAACATATATTAATTCCTAGAGGGAAAAAGGGTTGAATTTGGTTGTTTGTGTTTTGTCAGGGCTGTGCCATTTTGATGATTACAGCTTGTAGTATATTTTGGCATCATTTGAAACAGGGTTCTTTATAATTTTTAACCAGGATAAATTTAGATGTTGTGTGGCTGCGTTGTAATTCCACACAAATTTTCGGATTTTTTTCTTAGTTCTGTGAAGAATATTATTATTTTATGGAGATTGAATTGCAGAACACTTTGAGTGATTATGGGCATTTTAAATATTTATTTTCAGTTTGAAAACATTAAAAGTATCTCCAGTTCTTCATGTTTACCTCCATTTCTTTCATCAGTGTTTTATACTTTTCAGTGAAGAGATGTTTGGCTTCTTTCATCACATTTATCCCAATATGATGTCTTAGACATTATAAATAAGATTGGTACTCTGCGTCTGCTTCAGGTCATTTGCTATTGACTGACAGAGGGCAATACCAATGATTCTACTATGGTGACTTTGTATCCTGCAGCTGGGCTTCACTCATCAGCTCTAACATCTTTGTTGGTGGATCTTTCGGGGTTTTAATATGTAAGATCACAT
The DNA here is from genome assembly GCA_004026605.1 of Ondatra zibethicus. NCBI lineage: Eukaryota > Metazoa > Chordata > Mammalia > Rodentia > Cricetidae > Ondatra > Ondatra zibethicus. The sequence continues at coordinate 61,974 of PVIU01006704.1, forward strand.
TATCTGTAGGGACAATTTGAATTTTTTATCCTAATATGAATGTCCCTTATCTCTTTCTCTTGCAAGATTTCCAATATACTGTTGGATTCGGTTTGTGTTTAGGGAAGGGTGGCATATATGCTATTCAAAATTATCAGCCTATAATTTCATTTATTGTGTATTTGTCTCTGGGTTGTTATTAACATAATAAGGACCTTCTCAAATATATTTGGAAGATTTTTTCTTCCATTGAGAATCATTATTAGTTCTTCTTTAATTGGTTGCTAGATTCCATAGTGTAACTCTTTGACTTTAGGCTTTTCTTTGATGGGAAACTTTTTATTCATGAGTAACTAGTGTCACTCATTTTGCTCTGTTCACGTTTTCTATTCTGAATGATTTAGTCTTGTTAAGATATATGTGTTAGAATTTTTTTATTTCTTCTAGGATATCAGAATTTTGTAACATAAGTTCTTACAACAATGCCTAATGATGCTTTATACTTCTGTGGGTCTGTTCTAATCTCTTTTCAGCTCTGATTTCTCTTATTTGAGTCTTCTTTGTGTCTTATTCTAGTTAAGAATTTGTCTGTTTTATGTGTGCTTTATCAGAATTTTTGCATCATTTTCTAGTCTCTGTTTCATTTATTTCTCCTCTTCATTATGTGTTTCCGTCTCTTAATTTGTAGAGTGGTGTGCCATTGTCTCCTGAAATTCTGAGCATTGATTTGCTATAAAATTTCTCAGTAATATTTTGCTCTATCCTATAGATTCAGTCTCCTCTTCCATTTAGTTAAAAATGGTTTAATTCTATTCTTGAGTTTTTCCTTTATCCCTTCAATTCTTTTGTCCTCTGTTTCCTTTTATTGAAAATAGATATTTTTCTCACATAATGTATCCTAATTATAGTTTCCCCTCACTCTACACTTCCTGATTGGGAGGTCCTTCTGTCTATGTGTTGCTTTTATTGCTTAATGAATAAAGAAAATGCTTTGAGCCTATAGCAGAGCTAGGCAGGAAAACTAAACTGAATGCTGGGAGAAAGAAGGTGGAGTCAAAAAGACGCCATGTAGCCACCAGAGGGGAAAGATGTAATATAATACAATAAAGCAAAAATTAACACATCAGGATTGAACTAAACAAGCAACAGAACAAAAAGAGTCAGAGAAAAGCACAAGAATAAAATATACACTTGATTACACACTTAGGAATCATATAGAAAACACTAAACTGGAAGTCATATATATATGCAGAGGACCTGTAGGGTAAAAAGGGAGAAGAAAAACATATATAAGTAAAAATAAAAAAATAAGATAAAATAGCAAAAAAAAAGAAAAATTCTTGAAATGACATTGTGAAAGAAGAAACTTTCAAAGGTGCCATTGAGTTCTTTTTCTATTGGTCATCTACTGCTGAGCATGCAACCAATCCTTTAGAGTAGTTTACCAGTGAGACTCCCTTGTAGAAAACTAAATTATATTTTAGAAAGGGTTATCAAATGAAGATGGGAGCATGTGTCCACTTCTTTCCCATCTGGTATAGACTTGTGCAGGCCCTGTGCATACTGCCTTAGTCTCTGTGAATTCATATGTGCACTGATCATGTTGATTTAGAGGTCCTAGTTTTCTCGGTGTCCTCGATCCCCTCTATCTCTTAACACTCTTTCTGCCTCTCTCCTGCAGTGTTCCCTGAACCCTGAAGGAAGATATTTGTTGGAGATATCTTGTTTAGTGCTATGTTCCAAGGTCTCTCATTCTCTGCATAATGACTGGCTATAGATCTCTCTATTTTCATCTACTTCTGAAAGAAGCTTCTCTGCTGATTATAGTGATATTCATTTGTATTTTAATAAATAATGCTTGCCAGAAGATCAGAGAGTAAAACAGCTGCACTGGTCAGTCATACAGACCAAATAGTGATGGCACACACCTTTAATTCCAGCAGTCACACTAGTTCGCCACAGAAGCCAGGTAGTAGTGGTGCACGCCTTTCATCCCAGCACTAGAGAGGATTATAAAATGGTAGGAGACAGGTCTCAGCGCAGTCTCATTCTGAGGATTCATGGAGGCAGGATCGCCATATCAAACTGAGGTAGAGGTAAGAGTCAGTAACTGGCTGTTTTGTGTCCCAAGAGCTTAGCTAAGTTGTGTATTCATTTTTACTCAGTTCTAGAAAGTCTTTCATTTCTGTCTTAACTCATTATTCTTTAGTGGAAACTTGTTCAGTTTCAGTAAGTTTGAAAGTTTTCTGTTCTTTGTTGTTGTTGTTATTGTTGTTGTTGTTGTTGTAGATATCCAGCTTTAATCTATGGTTATCAGACAGGATGCATGGTGCTTTTTTTAATTTTCTAGTATCTGTTAAGACTTTCTTTGTTTTCAAGTATGTGATCAATTTTGGAGAGTGTTTTATGAGTTTCCCTAAAGTAAGTATAGTCTTTTTTGCTTTGGTGGGATATTAGGTCCATTTGTTTTATAACATCAGTTAGTTCCAGCATTTCTCTGTTTAGTTTTTATATGTATGACCTATTTGTTAGTGAGAATAGACTATTGATGTCCTCCATTATCAATCTTTGCAAGGCAATATGTGATTTAGGGTGCAATAGTATTTCTTTTATGAAAGTGAGTACGCTGGTATTTGGTGCTCAGATGTTAAGAATTGCAATATCCTCTGGGTGAAGTTTTTTCTTTGATGAGTATGTAGAGTCCTTCCTTATCTCTTATGATTAGTTTTGGTGTGAAGTATATTTTCCCAGATACCAAAATGACTACAGTAGCTTACTTTTGGGGTCCATTTGCTTGAAATGTCCTTTTTCATTCTTTTACCTTGAGGTAATTTATGTCCTTAATGGTAAGGTGTGTTTCTTAGACGCAGAAGAAAGATGGATTCTGTTGTCATCCAATCTGTTAGCCTGTGTCTTCTTATTGGGAGTTTGGGCCATTGATGTTGAGAGATCTCAATAAACAATTGAACACTGTGAATTCCTGTCATCTTGTTGTGGTGTGTGTGGTGGCGGTGGGGTGTCTGTGTATGTCTGTGTATTGGGTCGGTGTTTCCTCTCTTTTGATATTTTGGTCTGAGATTATGTATTCCTTGCATTATCTTCCATGTGCATAACCTCTTTAGGCTGGTGTTTTCTTCTAGTACTTTCTGTAGAACTGGATTTCTAGACAGATAATGCTTAAATTTAGTTTTATAATGAAATATCTTATTGTATCTATCAATTGTGATTGGAAGGTTTTATGGGTCTATTATTCTTTTTTTTAATCTTTTATTCCTTTTACATACTAGCCACAATTCCCCCCTCCTACCCTTCCTCCTGCAACTCCTTCCCTAACACCCCCACCCTCAACTACTCCTCACAAGGGGAAAGCCTCCCGTGAAAGTCTACAAAACCTGGTGCATACATTTGGGGCAAGACCACTCTCTTCCCACACATTTAAGACTGAGCAAAGAATCCCACCATAGGGAATGTGCTTCATAAAGCCAGTTCATGAACCAGAGTTTGATCCTGATCCCACTGCCAGGGGCCCCTCAAACAGACCAAGCTACACAGCTATCCCCCATATGCAGAGAGCCTAGTTCAGTACCTTAAATTCTCCACAGCTGTCTGTCTAGAGTTTATGAGTTTCCTTGAGCTTGGTTCAGTTCTTTTTTTTTTTTTATTGATTCTATTTCCACTTTCAGGTCTTTAACTGTTTAATTCATTTTCTCTCACTGTTTGTATTTTCCTAAATTTCCTTAAGGGACTTATTAGTTTATTCTTTAAGGGTCTCAATTATATTCACAAGGGCTATTTTAAGGTCTTCTTGTGCTTCCGTGATGTTATAATGCTCAGGACCTGTTCTGTTTGGATTGGTGGGCTTTAATGGAGACATAGTCTCCTGGCTTGTGATTTTACAAGGGCATCTAAAGCATCTGAGTTTAGGAAAATAATGATTCTAGGTGCTGATATTTGGCCTTGTCTTTTTTGTATGGGTGTTTTGTTTCTTGATTTCTGTTGCCCTCTCTGGGTCTTAGGAGAGTGTGGTGGCTCTGTTGCCTGATAGGATGTATTTGTACTATCTCGGTACAGATTGATCCGAGGTTCAATCTGGCAGGTTGATCTCGGTGGAAGTAAAGGGAGGGGAGTTAGGGATAAATATGATTAAGGTACACTGTATGACGTTTTTCTTATTTTTTCTAATTTTATTATGCTATACTTTAAAAAAGACACTATAAAATTTCAATTTTTAGAATTAATTGAAACTTATTTTATGACCTAACTTTTAATCATTCCTGGAAAATGATCTAAGGGTTAATGAGAAGAAGATGTGTGCTACAGCTATTGAGTGGAACAGCCTAGAGAAATCCATTGGAACTACTTGGTCTAGAACATAATTAACTGTGTTGTTTCTTGTTTGACTTGGGAGTCTGGATGATCTCTCCATTGCTATAAGTGTTCTGAAAGTGTGGGACAGGAGGTTATTTGGGAAATATGGTAGGCTATTAGGTCATAATGGAAAAAAAAAAGAAGCTAACACTGGGAAGAACAGACCAAAGCCTGTGAATGGGAAGAAGTACTTGGTTAGGTAATATTTTTAAGAGAGGGAGAACATAAAGTTAGGAGGCCTTGGCAGGTTGATCTCGGTGGAAGTAAAGGGAGGGGAGTTAGGGATAAATATGATTAAGGTACACTGTATGAAATTCTTAATGAATTTATAAAAACAGTCCCTGGTACATCAATCATGCTCCAGTGGAAGACCACACATCAAGTAATATTTGGGGACCACAACTTAGTCTTGAAGGGCTTTTTTTTTAAGGAACACAAAATTGGATAGACAGGAAAAGAGGATGGATCTGATAACAGTTGGGGGAGGAGATGAATATGAGCAAAATGCATATGAAACTTTCAAAGAAGTAATACAACTTTTAAATAAAAAATAGGATTTAAAAATATATGACGAAAGTTAACATTACTTTTTAATATGTGAAGCAGTATTTAAAAATTAGGCAAATCTTTTAAGAAAGGTGTTTACACTGAGTTGTATAACTTTAGAAACTTGGTATAACAAATAAAGGAGAAGTCCTTTATTTTTTCCATGAAAGGAAGGAAGGAAGGAAGGAAGGAAGGAAGGAAGAAATGAAAGGAAATGAAAAGAAATAAAACACGAGGAAGAAAACTAAGAAAGCACAGATTCATTCTCTAGAGGAAAGCATTTGGATGGAGCAAGTGCTGCCCATAACAGGACCTCGTTAAGAGGACTCTGTGCTTCTGACAATGCAAAGAACATAGGCATTCATCTTCTCACAAAATTATCAGGAATTCATTGACTTCAGAACAAATCAGCATACCCGAAACACCAGAGAAGCTGACTGGACTCTGTAGAGCTAACACAGCAGAAAACATGTACCCTAGTGTGATACATGAGTTTGGCAGCTGTTATGGTCCCAAATTTCTTTCTTTCCACACACACAGATACATATACATCAACATTTACCCCCGGCACTGTACTAATCCACTTAGTGTGATAATCTCTAAGTTTTTAAAATACGTATTCTGAAGTTTTTGTTTCTTTAAACATTCTATAAACACTAGCAATCAGTTATAACGCAGTATCATTCCCATAATAACATCGATGTTAGAAGACAATAGTCCAATGCTGTTATATCAAAAGTTTCAAAAGCTTGCTATTTTATGATGAAAGAGAAACCATGTGCCCTAGAGTGTATTTTTATCAAAGAATTTTTAGCTACATCCATGACAAAGGAAAGCAACAAGTTTTCGTCAGGAAATAACAATTTTCAATCTAACTAAATTAACTGACACTGATTATTTAAACCTTTTAGAATTGATAGTTTACTTCTGTAGTCAGGTAATTTTCCCTCATGTTTAGAAAAAGAAAAAATGGAAGAAAAGATAACCTCATGTCAATAAATTTGAAATTGTAGGCAAATGTTATACAAAACTTTCCTAGACATGATGGTTATAAAAGTTGAATCTACCCACTGTGGTCAATTACATTTATCTCAAAAATATTTGTACCCCTTCTTAATAATGTTCTATCCCTAGGGGAAGATTGTGTGGTAACAGCTGTTTAAATCAGGCATGGCCATTGAACTGACTGATATGTAAACAGAGCTATACTCTCCCCTCAGGCAAACTTCCAATGACATTACACTGTCCACTATTAGCTGTTTCCATGTGGCCAAAAAAGAGAGTTTCAGCATATTTGTTCACTGCCATAAGGCATTGGGGGTCAAAGCCATGATGACCTCTAAAGGAGAAATAGTTTAAGGAAATCACATACCTTTCTTTGTAAACCACTCAACTATTAAGGTCGTTTGTTGTTGCATCAGACCTGGACTACTCCAAAGCAGAAGAAAATTTCTTACTCAACTGTAGAAAACATAACAAATAACAGAACTTTAGTTTTAGGGTTACAGGAAGATATATTTCCTATTAACTCTATATTAATACCATTGTCTGCAGAACAGTGCATTTGATGTCCTAGTTACTCTATAAGCCAAGAATGCAAACGCATGTGATAAATAGATGATGGACAACAAAAGTCTTTCATATGTTTGGTATCAACACATTTAAAAGAAAACAGAATGGCCATTTTCCCAAGAGATCTAACATTCAAATGCAGGATCAATCAAAGATGTCAACAATGTTACTGAAGAACAACATAAAATAAACCAGTGTAGAACATGACTTACATATTCAAACAACAACAAACACCTAGGAAATGAACTTTATTAAAATTTTATTTGTGATAGTAACAACAGAATAAAAGAAATAAATCTAACAAAAGATGTCAAGAAGACATGCTACAATACTATTGGAAAACACAAGCAAAGACTAAACATAAATCTTACCTGGTGTGGGAAGTCTTTCAGTATATGTGTTGCTTTTGTTGGTTAATAAATAAAGAAATTGTTTTTGGCCAGTGACTTAGCAGAATAGAGGTAAGCAGGGAAAACTAAACTGAATGCTAGGAGAAGAAAGGTGGAGTCAAGAGATGCCATGAAGCCACCAGAAGGGAAAGACGCAAGCTGCCAGCTGGAACCTTGCCAGTAGGCCACAAGCTTTGTGGTAAAATATAAAATAATAGAAATGGGTTAATTTAATATGTAAGAGTGGGAGAGGTCCTTGGAGCCCAGCAAGAGGCCCTGCTCCCATGCTGAGGGGATCCAGAGAGCCCGCCTTTTTGTCTGTCATGTCCTTGGAACCCAAGAAAAAGCAATCGTACAGGTAAAGGAAACAGTTCAAAAGTTGAAGACCAAAATGGAGGTAATAAAGAAAAACACAAATCGAGGGATGGCTGGATATGGAAAATCTGGGTAAATGAACAGGAACTACAGAGACAGCTATAACCAACAGAATAGAAGAGATGGAAGAAAGAATCTCAAGCACTGACGATACTATAGAGGAAATAGACTCATTGATCAAAGAAAACAGCAAATCCAACAAATTCTTAACACAAAACATCCAGGAAATCTGGGACACCATGAAAAGACCAAACATAAGAATAATAGGGGTAGAAGAAGGAGATGAATTACCGATCAAAGGCCCAGAAAATATATTCAACAAAATTATTGAAGAAAACTTTCCCAACCTAAAGAAGGATATTCCTTTGAAGGTACAAGAAGCATACAGAACACCAAATAGACTGGATCAAAAAAAAAAAAAATCACCTCGCCATAAAATAATCAAAACACAAAACATACAATAAAGAAAGAATATTAAGAGCTGCAAAGGGAAAAGGTCAAGGAACATATAAAAGTAAACCTATCAGAATTATATCTGACTTCTCATTGGAAGCCATGAAAGCCAGAAGGTCTTCGATAGATGTGCTGCAGACACTAACAGACCATGGATGCAAGCCCATACTACTATACCCAGCAAAGCTTTCTTTCACCATGGATGGAGAAAACAAGATATTCCATGACAAAAACAGATTTAAGCAATACATATCCACAAACCCAGCCTTACAGAAAGTAATAGAAGGAAAACCTCAACCCAACGAAGGCAACAACACCCAAAATAGCACAGACATCTGACAACCCTCCACCAACACAACTCAAAGAAAGGAAACACACAAACATTACCCCCCCAAAAAAATAACCAGAGTTAACAACCACTGATCATTAATATCAATGCACTCAATTCACCTATAAAAAGGCACAGGTTAAGAGAATGGATACAAAAACAGGATCCAACCTTCTGCTGTTTACAAGAAACACACCTCAACTTCAAAGACAGACACTACCTCAGAGTAAAGGGTTGGGAAAAGTCTTCCAATAAAACAGACCTAAGAAACAAGTAGGTGTGGCTATCCTAATATCTAATAAAATTGATTTCAAACTAAAATCAATCAGAAGAGATGGAGAAGGACACTTTATACTCATAACAGCAACAATTCATCAAGACAAAGTCTCAATCCTGAATATCTATGCCCCTAATATAAAAGCACCCACATATGTAAAAGAAACATTATTAGAACTCAAATCACAGATCAATCCCACACACTAATTGTAGGAGATTTCAACACTCCTCTCTCACCAATGGACAGATCAACCAGACAGAAACTTAACAGAGAAATAAGAGAACTAACAAATGTAATGAATCAAATGGACTTAACAGGCATCTATAGAACATTCCACTCAAACAAGCAAGAATATACCTTCTTCTCAGCATCTCATGGAACCTTCTCGAAAACTGATCACATACTCGGTAACAAAGCAAATATCCACAGATACAAAAAAAAAATGGAGTAGCCACCTGTGTCTTATCAGATCACCATGGAGTAAAGTTAGAATTTAACAACAATTCCACCCCCAAAAAGCCTACAAACTCATGGAAACTGAACAGTCAACTACTGAACCACCCCTGGGTCAAGGAAGAAATAAAGAAAGAAATTAAAGTCTTCCTTGAATTCAATGAAAATAAAGAAACAACATACCCAAACATATAGGACACTATGAAAGCAGTGCTAAGAGGAAAGTTCATAGCACGAAATGCCCACATAAAGAAAACGGAGAAAGCTCACATTAAAGACTTAACAGCACATCTGAAAGCTCTAGAAAAAAAAGAAGCAACTCACCCAGAAAGAGTAGAAGACTGGAAAAAACCAAACTGAGGGCTGAAATCAACAAAATAGAAATCCAGAAAACACTCCAAAGAATCAATGAAACAAAGAGATGGTTCTTTGAGAAAATCAACAACATTGACAAACCCCTATCCAAACTAATCAAAAGGCAGAGAGAGAACACTCAAATGAAAAAGATCAGAAATGAAAAGGGGAACATAACAACAGACACTGAGGAAATTCAGAGAATCATTAGATCTTACTACAAGAGCCTGTATGCCACAAAAATGGAAAATGTAAAAGAAATGGACATTTTTTAGAAAAATACCATATACCAAAATTAAATCAAGACCAAGTGAACAATTTAAATAGACCTCTAAGTCATGAGGAAATAGAAGCTGCCATCAAAAGCCTCCCAACCAAAAACAGCCCAGGACCAGATGGTTTTAGTGTGGAATTCTACCAGAAATTCCAAGAAGAGCTGACACCTATACTCCTTAATGTGTTTCACATAATAGAAACACAAGAGTCATTGCCAAACTCTTTTTATGAACCTACAGTTTCCCTGATACCAAATCGGACCACAATGAACCTGATGGAAGAGAAAGTGGCAAGTAGCCTGCAATACATGGGCACAGGGACCACTTCCTACGTACAACCCCAGTAGCACAGACAATAAGAGCAACAATGAATAAATAGGACCTCTTGAAACTGAGAAGCTTCTATAAAGCAAAGGACACAGTCATTAAGACAAAAAGTCAACATACTGAATGGGAAAAGATATTCACCAACCCCACATCAAAGGTCTGATCTCCAAAATATATAAAGAACTCAAGAAACTAGACATTAAAATGCTAAATAACCCAATTAAAAAATGGGGTACTGAACTGAACAGAGAATTCTCAACAGAAGAATTTCAAATGGTGTAGGGCGCCACAGCACCTCCATGTTACGAGCATGCTGGCTTAGAGCCAAAGCACTATTTGCTGTACTTTTCCTGGCGTAGTAAACGACTTCTGCGCATGCGCTTTCCTATGACAGGTATCGTATGACTTGACCAATCTGGTCATCATATGATCGCGCCATACCGACTTGAGCCTATTGGGCGATGACACATCAGGGCTTTGTTCAGCACTGCTTATAAGCGAGCCGCGCCGGGGATTGTGGTCCTTTAGCCTCTCTCATTCCTAAAGTGTGTGTCCCAATAAAGTGTGTTCTGAGAAGAATCCTGTTATAGTCGTCTCTTCTGCTGGTGGACATGACGCGCTACAAAATGGCCAAAAGATACTTAAGGAGATGTTGAACTTCCTTAGCTATCAGTGAAATGCAAATCAAAACAATTTTGAGATACCATCTTACACCTGTCAAAATGGCTAAAATCAAAAACACCAATGATAACCTATGCTGGAGAGGATGTCGAGTAAGGGGAACACTCATCTATTGCTGGTGGGAATGAAAACTTGTGCAACCACTTTGGAAATCAGTGTGGCAGTTTCTCAGGAAATTGGGAGTCAACCTACCTCAGGATCCAGCAATACCACTCTTGGGAATATACCCAAGAGATGCCCAATCATACTACAAAAGCATTTGTTCAACTATGTTCATAGCAGCATTATTTGTAATAGCCAGAACCTGGAAACAACCTAGATGCCCCTCAATGGAAGAATGGATAAAGAAAGTGTGGCACATCTACACATTAGAGTACTACTCAGTGGTGAAAGAACAATGACATCTTAAATTTTGCATACAAATGGATGGAAATAGAAAACACTATCCTGAGTGAGATAACCCAGATACAAAAATACAAATATGGTATGTACTCACTCATTAGTGAATTCTAGCCATAAACAAAGGACGTTGAGCCTATAGTTCACGATTCTAGAAAAGATAAGTAATAAGGTGAACCCAAAGAAAAACATGTATAGATCCTCCTGGAAATTGGAAGCTAACAAGATTGCCAGGCAAAAGTTGGAAGCATGGGGATGGGGGGAAGGAAAGGGGGAGAGAAGGGAGAAGGGAAAGGTTGGGGAGAGTTTTGGGGAGTGGGATGGTTGAGATGGAGGAAGGATGAATATGGAAACAGGGAAGAAGATATCTTAATTAAGGGAGCCATTTGGCGGTTGGCAAGAGGCTTGGCTCTAGAGGGGTTCCCAGGTGCCCATGGGGATGTCCCCAGCTAGGACCCTGGGCAGTGGGGGAGACGATGCCTGAACTGACCTTGTCCAGTAGTCAGACTGGTAACTATCTTGAATATCACCATAGAACCTTTGTCCGGCAACAGAGGGAGATAGAGACATTGACTCAAAATGGAGCACTGGACTGAGCTCCCAAGGTCCAGTTGAAGAGCAGAAGGAGGGAGAATATGAGCAAAGAAGTCAGGACCAAGTGGGGTTGATCCATCCATTGAGACAGTGTGCCTGACCTAATGGGAGCTCACCAAAGCCAGCTGGACTGGGAGTGAACAAGCATGGAATCAAACTGGAACCTCTGAATGTGGCTGACAATTGGGGCAGACTGAGAAGCCAATGATAATGGCACTGGGATTTGTCTCCACTGCATGTACTAGCCTTTTGGGATCCTAGTCTATTTGGATGCATACCTTCCTAAGCCTGGATGGAGGGGGGAGGGCCTTGGACTTCCCACAGAGCAGGGTACCCTGCCCTCTCTTTGAACTGGAGGGGAGAGAGGGGGGGAGCAGGAGGGAAATGGGAGGAGGGAAGGAAGTGGAAATTTTGAATGGTATTATTTATAAAGCAATAAAAAATAAATAAAAAATTAAAAAAATAATGTGTAAGAGCTCACTAGGAATATGCTATAGTGATTGGCCAAGCAGTGATTTAATTAATACAGTTTCTGTGTGGTTATTTCAGGAATCTTGATAACTGGGAAACGAACAAGCAGCCTCCTACAACACTAGTCCCCAAAATTAATCAATTAAATCATTAAATTATTCTCTTGCTCACAGGTCAGTTTATTGAAGCTAACAAATCCAATTTTCTAATGTATAAGACTGAGAAAAGCTCCAACAATATTAAATATAATAGCAAAGAAAACTAAGAAAGACTGAAGAAAAACAAATGCAATACTGAAGAAAAGTAAGAAGATATGGAGAGTCATCCCACTGACCTTGGCTAACTATAAAGTGAAATCAATTGAAATGATACCATATTAGCATGAAGATGGGTGAGCATAGAGCAAAGGAAACTTAAAAGCAGAACTATACAGGTATGAGTACTTGGTGTATGTGGGAGATTAGATGTCACATGTATATCTTCATGGTTAGAAACATAAACTGCCAAATAGACGATTATAAATTGACCATATTAAAGTTTAATATTTAAAAAACACTACTAAGAAAGGGAAGAAGGAGTGAGAGAAGGAAGAAGGAGGGGAAAAGTGAGAAAGGATATTTAGCCTGTATATGATTAGAAGAAAATTAATAGCCAAAATATATGACTAAATATAGTCGAGACAAACAAATTCAACTAAAAGAAAGTGGGCAAAGAATGAAAATAAGTTCTAGAAAAGAAAAACAAATGTCAAATAAACCTATGATGATATGCTAACTAGCACATTAGTAATTAGTGACTCTCAAAGGTAAGATACAATTTCACACCCCTTAAATTGCTGGCCAAAGTTTGCACATCTAACAATGTGGAGAAATAGAGATTGTGAGTTTTACCACAAGGATAGAACTGTGTAGTTGCTCCCAGAGAAATCCATCCTTATCTACTAAAATGGAGACAAATCTTCCCTTTGACACAGCAATCCAGAATACACAGGACAGAGACACATGCATACCACATACAACCATGAAACATGCACAAAGAGAAGTCACTGTGCCATTTTAAGAGTGACAATTTTATCATTTATTAAACAGGGGCTACTTGTAAAATATAAAGAATTATGACATACACATTTATTAATCATTACCTAAATAGTATAGTCAGTGTTAGCAGTTTTAATAAACCAGTCTTTAATCCTCCATTATGTTGATTCTCAGTAAGTACTATACTACATGCAAGGCTTCACATGTTCTGTTTATATAAACTTTCTTTTCTCCCCAACTGCTGACCTCATTTAATGACGAGGCCTCTCAATCGAGAACAAGTCAGTTTGCCATATAATACAAAGACAGGCAGACTGGGATCTGGGTGGGACTTGAACATCCTCTGGGGTCATGTTTATGTTAAACCTTTTGTTCAAGAGTGAACTGGGCAATTATCCTAGCTTACATTTTTCTCAGTGAGGTTGGCCAAAGTTCTTAAATTATTTTGATACACCAAATCAACAGAGGTTAAATCAGGATGGGTGGTGTTTTAATTTTGTCCCTTACCAGGACTTCTAATGGTAAAGTTCTACTGTAAATAAATGTAAAGGAGAAAGGAAAACAAAGAGAGGAAGGAAAGAGTGCAGGGTGGAGGATAATAGGAACTAAAAATGGAAAAAATAATTTTAAATATTTCTTATGAGGAAAACCTGCAGGTAACTAACATACTGAAATCCTCCTAGCAATCTTACCCAGAATTTAGCAGTACAATTAAAAAACAAACAAACAAAAATAGCCTCACTTTGCAACATTGACTGGCCTAGTCACTGTGTAGACCAAGCTAGCCTTGTACCCACAGAGATCTTGCCTGTGCCTTTTAAATTCTGTACTTAAAGGCAGGCACCCCACACCTACCCAACATGTAGATGTCAGAAAATGTCTTTTACCCTCATCTGTAATTATTTTATAAACTTTTCTCAGAGCAGCACAGATGGCCTCCAACTCTTAATCCTGTGAACAAGTTAACATTATTCTTCATATATGTAATGTTACATACTTACCTGAAAATTTACTGCCATTTTTAAACTTCCCTATAAAAAAGGTACAGTTTATTCACCAATATTTTCAATGAGTCTATGCTTTCTTTTGTACGTCTGTCACCCTGGACATTTAATGTGGAAATATCCTGAGAGCAAACCATTAGGGCTCAGCCAAATCTTTTTGAGTACCTGGCCAGTAGAGGAAAGGGAGGTTCTACAAGTACTGTACAACCTACCTGCACTGACTTTGTGTTATTACGTATAGTGGAAATTACTTTGATTAGTTGAACAGAAAGGCTGAAAATCTTATTAATAAGATGTATTTATTACATAAATATTTGTATTTTATAAATATTTATAAAGCATAACAATGAGAGTTACCCATTTAGTTACAAGTCATTGCTTGATTTCTGTTTTACTTTGAATTTAGCAATGTAGTCCCCAATCTGTCTTATCATTGTTAAAACTAAGACTTGTTGTCTTTTCTAGTCTTTTCCTAATTCCAAAGTACACACACACACACACACACACACACACACACACACACACAGGTACACACACATTCATATGTATGCATATGCACAGACATACACACACACAGAGGATAGACATATGAATGTAGGTTCCAGTTAGTTAGAGTCAGTATGCTTCTCAGATTCAACTAAAACACCATTTGATCCTTAAGGTATGGGCCCAAGCTTTGAATAAGCAGTTTATTTAAAGAAGTCATCTTTCTACTAACTCATTTTTTATTATTTTCCATTTGCCTTTATTAACTCATATGCCAAATATCGCAAAAACTTTCTAATTAAAATCACAGTTTTTTCCATTGTTCATAAGCGTACTTTATAGGAATTTAAAGTAACATTAAACATAGCAATTGTTGAATTGACTACATTATTACTTCACATGTTCACAAAATTGTGATGGAAACACAGTTCATTTCTGGGGTAAATGCAAACCATTTGAAAGACAGGAGTAACCCCCAAGAATTAGCTCTTTAATCTGACCATCTCTGAGTTGTTTTTTTTTTAACCAAGTTTTTCATTTTTGTTTTTTGTTCTTTTGAGACAAAGTTCCCTGGAAGATTTTTGTCATTGATTTTTTTTCAAATATCAACAGATAACAGGAGAGTTTTTTTTTTTTTGCTTTTGCTTTTGCTGCAATGTCATTTTAGTATTTTTTTCTAAAGCTAATGCTCTTTCCAACATATCAGGATGACCAGCAATCCTCCCTGCCATTCATCAGGGAAACAGTTGCAATTTCCTTTTTCTTTGTGAGTTGCATCAACTATTGTAACTATTTCACTGTTCTTGTTCATCAGGTCCTTCTTTCTTCCTTTTAGCTAGGTCCCTTCCATCTACTATGAACCTTTAACTTTACACAGTTTTAGAAGCTGAATTATTCTTCCTTTCATGGTCAGTTAATTCCTTCAGGACTATTCAGTTATCTATAGACTTCCTACTTTGAGCACTTCCCAATTGGAATTGATCCATATTTGTTTGTTCATACAAATGCAGACATTCACTTAGTGTATTTCTTTTTTAAAAAATTACATATTTTTCCATATGATACATTTTTATCATATTCTTCTTTTCCTCAACTTCTTGTAGACCTCCGCACCTCCCTATCCACCCAACTTCATTCTCTCTCTCTATGTGTGTGTGTGTGTGTGTGTGTGTGTGTGTGTGTGTCGTTCTCTCTCTGACACACACAAATAAGGAGACAGTGTCCTCCAAACACAGCAGAACGGATACACATATGAACCTACAGAGACTGTGATGGCAGCATGAATACAACCCACACAAGCTCAAAACACACAAAAGCCCAGCACTGGGAAGTGGAAATGCACACCGCCCACCACTAACCAAGAAGCTCTTTGCAATTGGTACATGCTGGAAAGGGGAAAACCAGTTTCCTCCCATGGAGTGTCACTGAGTATATCAACTACGTGCCAGGGCAGTGCCGTGTTCAGAGGAACTGGCCAACACAAAACAGACTTCATGGAGTTTTGGAGTTTTTTGTTCATTTACTTGTTTGTTTTAGTTTGTGTCTGAATGCACGTGTGTATATGTGCGTACTTTTTGTTTTGTTTTCAGTGTTTTTCACTTAATCGATGTCTTAATAATGCCCTTTCCCAAGAAATTTTTAAACTTTGCTATCTAATATTTTTCCTAATTCTACAAGGAAGGAAATTCGCTGGTAAGAAAATGGAGGTTCAGTGACTTAGGAGTCACAAACTTGTACTTAATCATATAGTTGGCAACCCAGACATCAGCATTTAGTGAATCTGATCCCAAAGTTGGTCTTTCCTAAATTATGCTAGAGAAATTCTGCATAAAAATTACTCAAAATATGTGGGAAAAAATAAGATAAGACTAATTGTCCTTTCAAAGACTGTCTAAATTGGCACCTATAAAGAAAGGAAATACACATTTTTCAAACAAGCCCCTAACATTCTTCTTAGCACACAAAGTTTCAGAATCCCTGAACTGTAGGACTCATATTTTGCAATAGTTGTGTTTTTCTATTAACAACCACAGGAATTGGTTCATTAATAACAAGTATTTGATAAACTGAACCTAAGTAAGTCTACCAAAAGGAAAACGTGTTGCTATTGGTACAGTACCTTTCACTTTTTAAAGAAAGGGTTTATAAAAAATCATAGTGTGATTTGTATTTTCATATCAAATCAGGTAGTTCGAACACTGACATCATCCAACTTGGTGAGAAACACATTCATCACTCCACACTATAATGAGGTCGTTTTACAATGACCTTTCTACCTTGGATATTTGTTGGGAGGATGATGCAAGAATGTCTCAAAACTGTCTGTCCATAACTAAAAATTACATTAACTTCAGAATGAGATTTTAAAAACAAATAACCTTACTTTCCTGAGATTTCCTCTTCTAGCTAATGAAAGTGTTTACTTAAAACTAACCTCTAGCATCTTGCCACAGTACACTCTTTGTGTCTATAATCTTAGGAGTTTTTAAAAGTCTTACAATGAATCATTCTCCAAAACAATCATGCCCTATAGGTACATGAATTATGTGTGTAAATAAAGTCACAGAAAACCAACAAGAGCACTTGGCTTAAACAGTAGAAGTGGCAGGGATTTGTAGAGTACATCTTTAATCCCAGTCCTTAGGAGGAGGAGGCAGAGGGATCTCTAAGATCCAGGCCAGTCTGATCTACAGAACTAGTTTCAGAATAGCCAAGGCTATGCAGAGAAACCCTGTCTTCTGAAAAAACAAACAAGAAGCAAGCAAGAAAACAAAATTTGGAGGAAGTAGAGGCCATAAAAGGCAAATTTAGCTATTTGTGTCTAACTGTGTGTAGAGCAAAGTGAAGATGTGAGTGGGTGTGCTCCAGGAAGAAGGGCTATACTGCTCTCTCCTTGAACTCTACCACAAAGCATGGTTACACTTGAAATCACTTTATTTTTTATCTCACACCAAATAGACTGCAAGACTAATACAACTCAGTAAGTATTCTGAGAGTGTACACCACATTAAAGGTTTTGAATGTCCATGTTTATCTAAAGCCCTCCTATTGTGGTTGGAATTTAAATGGTCCCCGTTGATTCATGTGTTTGAAGACTTGGCCTATAGTGAATGACACGATTAGGAGGTGTAGTCATGATGGAGTATGTGTGGCCTTGTTGTAGGAAGTATATCACTGTGAGGGTGGACTTTGAGATATATATGCTCAAGCTATGCCCAGTGTGACACACAGTCTGTTGCTACTGCCAGCAGATCAAAATGTAGAACTCTCAGCTCCTTTTTCAACAACCTGTCTGCTTATGCTTCTATGCTTCTTGCCATAACAATACTGGAAACTGTAAGCCAGTCCCAATTAAATGTTTTCCTTTATAAGAGTCATTGTGGTCATGGTGTCTTCACAGTGATAGAAACCTAACCATTGTTAACACTTCCTAATCACATATTTGAACTCTGACAGCAGTATCATATTCACAGAACTCTCATGATTTCCTTTAATTCTCCCTGCATCATAGGCCATGGATAGTTCTCTGTTCTTTTTCCTATTTTTTCCTTGTGGTGATCTTGGATGCTATAGGTAACTTCCACCTATTCCTCTGTACCTGTCCATGTCTGTACTCTTGTAGTGTAGTCACTAGTAATGATTTCACTACCAAAATAAATGTCATAAGTCTATCATTTCTGTTCCCTGAAACACAATGATTCCAGATGCTGATAGAGAAAGTGGTAGAGTTATCTGAGGCCAAATAATCCCAAATCTGAGGGCAAAGTTTTTTTTTAAATAAAAGATTTCTTGGAATGTCCCAGAGATAGATGTGATGCAGCTGACCCAAAGCACACAGATGGAATCAGTGGTATATTGAGATATCCATGAAACAGAAAGCCCCCCAAAATATTTCACTTACATTATAGAAGACATCATGAATCATAGTCTAAGAGGAGAAGACCCTTGTCTTCTTGGAACTATCTAATTTAAATACTTAGGTTCAAATTACAAATAGATTAAAGAATTAAATTTAGAAAATTAGTATGAATGTATTTAAACTAAAAAAGGTAAAGAGTTCTCTGAAATAAAAACAATGAAAATAATAAAAATGGACATGACATGACTATTGGGCTTATGAGTTCACAACAGCTGTGGTAACCTGCCAAAGACCATGCATGGATGAAGGAGGAGTTCATAATTTTTCACCCCTCACTCTAAAGTTATTAGCACTTAGTGGTGACTAGAAGAAGGATGGTCATTTTTCTTGCTGAGAGTTGCCCAAGTTCTAGTGTGTGGTTTCATGCCTACACACATATAGCAAGAACTAAGTAGACACCTTGTGATATTTTTGAAAAGAAACAAGAACAGGAAGTTTGCAAGGGGAGGTGTTGGGGTATGGTTAAGATGGAGTGGAATGGAAGAAGTGGTGGAGTGGTGTGGGGGTCCTCATTCCCTCCTGCCTTGCTGGCCATCAGGTTGAGAGCGGAAAGAGGCAGAAAGTGACAAAAGTTTTGTGCACGGCCCATGCACATGGACGGTAGGGGTTCTCTGGGAGACAGACTTTGGTGAATCAGTTCAATTTTATTGCACCGTATAGGAATATATAGGAATGGAAAGCCTGGGACAAACCTTAATTTGCATTAAGTGGCTTGCTCCTATCACAAGGCGTCGTATGTGGCAGTTCGGTCCTATAGCAGAGTTCTTAACACTAGTCTTCTTAGCAGGGATCTGTGCCAAGGGTCAAGCTAAAGATGAATCAGGCATCTGGTTTAGACACAGATTTTAGATAAGGTCAGTCCTGCAGGCCCAGGGACATTCTCCAGATAAGGGCAGGAACCTTTGATGGAGGGAGGGAGCTCCAAGTTACAGAGCTACTGAGATAAGCTGCCAGGTCACAGCAGACTACCACCTCTAACCAGCCAGCAATATATTCCAACAGAGTGAATATGATTATAATATGGGGCATAGGTCTATAAAACCCTTAAGTAGTAAAACCTTTATTAGATAATTTAAAATGTTTAATAACTTCGTGATTCAGTTAGGGTTTTATTGCTGTGACCACAATAATGCTTATAAAGGAAAACACTTAATTGGGGCTGGCTTATATTGTCAGAGGTTTAGTCCATTATCCTCATGGTGGGACATGGTGGTGTGCAGGCAGACATGCTGCTGGAAAAGAAGCTGAAAGTTCTACATCTTGACCTACAGGCAGCAGAAGGAAACTGTGTGCCAAACTGAGCATAGCTTGAGCACATATGACCTCAAAGCCCATCCCCACAGTGACATATGTCCCCCAAGGCCACAACTACTTCAACAAGGCCACACATTCTAATAGTGTCACCCCCTGTGTGCCAAGCATTCAAACACCTGAACCTATGGGAGCCATACCTATTCAAACCACAAAGCTTTACAACATTAAAATAAAATCTGGGTAAAAATTTGAAAATGCTAACTTCATTCAAGATTATATTTATAAATAAGAAAAACATGAAGGCCTCATTGACAAATGAACAAAGATGATGGTTTTTAAGGAACAAAAAAGAGATAGTGAAAATTTGGAGAAAATAACTATATTTAAAAAGAAAAAATACAAGTAATTAAAATCTGATATCTATTTTAACTTACCAAAAAAGCAATAGTGATAATAGTCTTTGCAAAGCTCAGTTTCATGGACACTCTCATTTAATTACTAGTGGAATGGCAATTGTTAGGACCTTTCTGAAAACAATGTAGTGACATATTTTATAAGCAAGGATTTCCACATCTATGTGTTTGCTATATGGAATATTCTGATATATCCATATAATAGAATATTGTATAACCAATTACAAAGTTAACTTAATATATTTACTTCATAAACATTGCAAAGAAAAAGCTACTGATCGACCCTCTGGGAGATGTCCATGCCACAGAGTCTGCCTGATAAAAGTATCTGTATGCTTGGACTTTGGCCACACCAGATCCTGCATGCTAATAATGTAATTCAGGTGGGTGTCTTTGGGACTGTGTTAGCATGGACTCTCTTCCGTGATGGCATCAGACTAGCTAAAGTCATTCAGTTAGACTCCATGTTCGTGAAACTGGACCCCAACAGAAACCCACACAGAAAAACTCAGCTACTGGGTGTCAGTCTTACATTTCATACACAATAGCTGTGGAAATGAAGTGTTGTCCTCACGACTCCACAACAAGGGCTTACCTGGAAGCTCATACTCGCTCTCGCTTGGACTCCAACATCTGCACCTTTTGCTCCTTTGGTGAGTTTAATCTGCATCCTTTTGCATTATTAAACTGACAAAGCAAAAATACCTTAAATGTTTCTATGATAATAACCAGAAAAGATTATAAATAAACTATAAACTGTGTTTTAAACACTTTATTTTTTAATAACATAAATGGGGCATACCACGTAAGTACAGGTACCAGTAGACGTCATAAAAAGGCACCGGATGCCCTACGGCTGGACTTACAGGCAGCTGTGAGCTGTCCAATGTGGGTGCTGGGAACTGAATGCGGGTCCTATACAAGAGTGATACTCCTTAACAGCTGAGCCGAGTCTCTATACCCTCAACCTTATTTTCAAAGTCTCCTTTTAAATGCTGGAAGTAAAGTTCCTTAAATATTAGCAAAAATGTCTTCAGTGAAGCCAACAACATGCAAATCTACTTCCATTTTAGAAAAACAGTTGTTTCTTCCTGTTATTCTTATTTTAAGTTTTATTCTTTTTTGCACCTAGATGTAAATACCACACAAATTGGTTGTACCTACAAAAAATTTCAGTGGTTTTCATCTGACCAGTCACAGGTTCCCTCTGAAAGTTTCATTTGGCAATCATAACTTTAGCTACACATTAGACGAATATTCTGCATTTCATCAGACCTAAAGGAAAATTATGATTCTGGATGTGTCCAAGCATTTTCAGTCTTTTTTTTATTAATGACACTTCTTTCCTACACACCACTCTAAGGTCATGTCATGAGGGAACAGATATATAAAAAGATGATGCTGTGGAAAAACACTAAGAGGAACTCTGCATTTTGAAAGCCACCAAATCTGTTATGCAGTCCAGCTTTGCTCAACACATTTGGTCGCTAGGTCTTTGTGCTGATCCTCACAGTCATTCCAAAACCATACTGGACTATGGAACTAAAATTCCAAATCAGTGAATATTGAGCCATGGGCTATGTTTGGAATTTGTGCTATGTACAAATTGGGAAAGCAGCTAATCATGTTTGACATTAAAATAAAACAAAACAAAAACATTAAAATAATCAATAAACTATGTGGAAACAGAATTCTGTTTTAGGGAGGGTACTGTATTAATCTAGAATAATTTATGCCAGGTAAGAACTAAGAATCATCATTTCAGTCCTTTGTTACAGAACAGTGTGATCTGTTCACTTTGTAGTACTTAATGAAAATGCCACATTAGATACCTACTGCTGAAAGCAAGTATTGTTTTATTCTTATTTTCTCTATTCAAAAAAATATTCCCAGAACATACCAGTGATTTCCTATCACCATTTTCCTTTAATCTAGCTTAAATGACTTCTGAATAAATCACTAAGAAAATGAAATTTTTTGTTCTAATTTTTCAGCTGTTTCTTGTTGTCTATAAAATCTATCAACCTTCCTTCTGATATGTAAGGCCCTAGAGAAGACTCTCAACCAACCCTTCCCTTCCATCAATTTTCCTACATCTCTTCAGTCACATGAAAATCTTCCTTCGGTGATTACTTCCTTCTACCTACATTCAGAACTGGGCCATTCTTTAGAGAACAATGTGGTATCAATAATGAACCCCAAGAACCCATGTGTTAAAGATGTGATCCGTTCTTGGCACTACTAGGAGTTGGTAAAACTTTAAGATCTGGAACCTAGTGAACAATCTTCCAGTCATTTTGGATGACTTTCAAGGGGACTGTGGGCCCTGGGCTATTTCTCTCTCATTCTCACCATAAAGTCAACAGCTTTGTTCTGCCGAATTCTTCCTCCATTGCCCTGATTTACCACTGGTGAAAAGTACAAGGCCAACTAACTGTGGATGGGAACACTGAGCAAAAATAACCTTTCTCTTCAAAAGCCCATTGGTTGAGGTCTGCTATAGTGACTGAAAGGTGAGAGACACAGGTAGCAATGAAAGCCTGAGCTGATAGCATAAATGCCCTGAATAAAACACCACGGTCAGACTCACAGGGCAATTTACAGCTTTTTTCTTGAGAAGTCAGTCTGTGGGCATAGAAATAAAATGATGAAGAAAAAGATAAATTTAAAAATGGCAGTATGTGGTATTGTATTGCTAAAATGTTTCTTGTTTAGGAGTACTGTAATCTCATTAAATAACTTTTTATATTTTTTCCATTGTAGATACATATGTCCCATTTACAAGTAGACAGCTGGTGGGCATTAAATATTTACTAACAAAATAAGTATTTATTGTTTTCATAGTACTCCTTTTATTTTAAAATGCATCTAATGCTCACATTTATAATTAAGTATAACTCCCCAGCAAATATGAAGCAGATAAGCTGTATTAAACATGAAGAGGATCAACTACAGCATGACTGAGGAAAAGAGTAAATCAAAAGGGAGCCACATTGAAAACAATTTAGCATCCTGGAATGATGGGTACTTTGAGGTGTATATTTGGAACTTGCATGGATGTTGCATACATTCTTATGTACCAAGTAACATACTTCTAAATGATTACAAAGCAAAATTTCAAAAGTAAGCAATTGAAAATAATATTTCAGTAAAACTAAACAAAGGAATGCATTGGACATAAGTACATAGACGTGACCCTGCCTTAGAAAGACAAGCATGCTAATAATAGCTAACAGCATGATATAAATGTAGAATGTCAAGGTTATGGTAAGTTTGATGGGCTCTTCACTTGGTTTTACTTCATGAAATTCTTTTCCTCATCAAAGTTCTCCAAACAATAAACTTAGTTTGTTCAACATATGGGAAAAATTAGACAATCTTTTCTTTTGCATTGTCATAACCAGAAAAAAATTTCCTTGTTTAACCACAGCACTGTCTCTGACCTCAAATTTGCCACAGAAAATTTATAGGAGGTTACTTGTGATAAATATCAATTCATGTTTCTGCTTAGTTTTTCTAAGAATTTTTGCAACAATTTTATTGCAATTTTCCAGAACTTTATGTGGTCTGACTATGTTATAAAACCTTTGTTGTTTGGTTCAGTATGAAGACCATCATAAAAACATTGGGATAGAAAGAACATGGAGTCTGTTAATTCTGGCCTCATTAAAGAGATCTTGTCACTAAGCTAGAACATGTAGTTCCTCCTCTCCTGGCTTGTCTTACCACCTGATCCACCACACCTACCAAGCCCTCATTCTGTGCCCATGCTCTCTTAGAAATCATTTATTATCATAGCCATGTCATTATTATAATCATATTATTACATCACAAGAAAAGTAAAGGTGTGACTTTGTATAAAAGTATAGCATACCTAATGGCAACAATTCTCATGTCTATAAATTTGAAATGACATTTCTCTTGTAAGTTTCATATCTTTAGATTTTATAAAATGTATCTCAAAATTTTTGTTTCTAGAAGCAAAGGATCTGAGTAAATGATTGGGCAGGCCACATGACTCTTTTATAGTTACTAGGAATAGAAGGAAATCAAGAGAAGCTTTTATCTTGTTAACAACTTTAGATTCTCCATTTATTCATTGTGTAAATAAAATTAAAATAAGATTGCACAGAAATCATTTAGGAGCTCCTAATGCCTTGAGGAGTCTCATTTCTTCTAGTTCCTTGTGCTCTGTTTCCCTCATCTTCACACTCTTTGTCTAATTGAAATGGACAGACATAATCAAATATTAATTCCTTAAACGTAAGCAAATTGGACATCAGTAAATATTTATGCAATACTACAGTGATATCGGCAACAAAAAGTCTATAGCCTATGCACTGAGATTATGTGGGATTCTCCTCTGTATGTTCTGAATACCATTGGTCTTGGGCCTGTGCAGAGCAAAATAGAGGTGAGTAGGGAAAACTAAACTGAATGCTGGGAGAAAGGAAGGGAATTCCAGATAAGCCATGGAACCACTGCAGGAGACAGACACACTGTCTTTTGCCAGTAGGCCACAAGCCTCATGGTAAAATATGAAATAATGGAAATGGATTAAGTTAATATGTAAGAGCTAGCCAATAAGAATCTAGAGCTAATGGGCCAAGCAGTGATTCAAATAATACAGTTTCTGTGTGATTATTTTGGGAGGCTAGGAGGCTGGGAAATGAACAAGTGACCTGCTACAACATTGAGAGGCTTGAGAAATGTAAATTTCTGCCTGGGAATTTCCAGTCCATCACAGGCGACCCTATTGAGAAAACTTGAATGTTAAACTTTCAATTGGACAGGTCCTGGTTCCTCCATTTGCTCAGTCAGCACACCAGGTCAGCAAGCCTGTCCTTGGTTCACTTAGCAGTGGTAAAATAAAGTCTATTTACTTAGTCACACCCTCTTAGGATATAGATGCCCTTCAGTAGAAAAGCCTACCAAATGCAAAACTTTACATCATCGCAAAAATAAATAAAAAATTTAAATACCTCCCATTTACTTCTTTGTTCTTCTAAATCACTTCACATAGGACAACTTTTCAGTTTTTCTCCAAGGAGTTTCTTCTTTTAATAACTTTTTGCCAGTATAATACTATCAACTATGATATAAATGGTCTGAGTATCTAACACATGGATAAACTCCTATCTACCATATATAAAACTTTGAGTCTGATCCCCAGTACTACTATTTTAATGTGGTACCTAGGATTAGATATATACTTTTGATATATACTATCTTATAGCCTAGACTTCAGATTTCAGTTACTGAAACCAACCATAATTCTGGTTTTTATATAAGTCACAAATTATTCATTCCTCAAATATTTACCAAGTACCTAGTAAATTCTAAGATTTAGGATAGGGCTTGGAATGCAAAATCAGATAATTCTCTCATCCTGTCTTCCTAAGGCTGCATTTTACCATCAGCCCAGGAGAAGACTCTAAATTAAAATTTTGGCTTCTGCCAATTTGTATTTCTTCAAACAGATCACTAATCTGCCTAGCTATAGGCAGCAAAATTTACTTATCAATTTACTTCCAACAGTAAAATTTGCTATGACTTTAATCCCAATATTCTTCTTAAGAATAAAAAATGTTAATCCTTCTTTTTCAATGTGATATATCCTTCTTTTCATAAACTGTTTTAAGATTTTACCTACAATCCCAGTTTTCCTTCTCTCCCCTCACCCCACTTCCCCCACCTTTCCCTTACCCCACCCCCATCGGCTCCTCAGAGAGGGTATGGCCTTTCATGGGGACTCAACAAAATCTGTTTCCCCACTGCATTGAGGCCTGACCAAGGCCCTCCCCGCTGTGTCTAGGCTGGGAAAGGTATCTCTCCACAGGAAATGGGCTCCAAAAAACCAGTTCATATACTAAGGATAGATCCTGGACCCAGTGCCAGTAGTTTTATAAACTTCTCAGTCCATCCACTGTCACCTACATTCAGGGTCTGATTTGGTCCTATGTAGGTTCCGCTGCTGTCAGTCCAGAGTTGGTGAGTTCTCACTAGCTCGGGTCAATTGTTTCTGTGGGTTTCCCCATCATGGTCTCGACCCCTTTGCTCAGTGATATATCCTACTTTTTATCTCATTAAATTTAAGTGAAAAAAAATTACTGCAATTTCAGTTTCTTAAATGGTCCTGCAAAAATGAGTAACATAGAATTAAGAAAAAATGTCCATAGGAGAGAGTCCTATCTTTCTGCTTCCATAAATTTCCAAATCAATACATTGAGCTCCATGGCCATAACAAGGCTGGATTGCTACCAATTACCATTCAGCCTACATTTTGTGAGTTCATTCACAAATCATACAAAGTGCTTCACTAAGTATAACAAGTAATTTGCTCAAGAACTATATTGCCCAAGTTTTGTTGATTTACAAAGAAGACATAATATGTATGATACAAGATATGAAATGTATCTGATTCTCAGTGAACTTACATTCAAACCTTGTGATGCCACAGTTCCCCGGAATTCCTCTAAGTGATCACAATGTATTGCCCCACCTATAATTGTGCTAAAGATTAAGATAACGTTTTCAGGTTTGTTGTGTCCATGTTTCTTCCTTACATCTGTCAGGAGTTCAATTTCTCAGATGGTTTCTTCAAACTAACATGTCAAAACATTCTGGAACTACTGCAGACATGATGAATTTCTTCTGGTTTGATATTGAGATAGAGCATTCCTCAATATCTTGAGGATACATATGAACATCATCTCAGGAACTTGTCAAATGGCAGGTCCATCAGGGGCAATGTGCTAGGACCCAAAAGTACATTTCTGGAAAGTGCTAGGGGATGCACACACTCTGACTAATGGACCACATTGTGGGTGGTGAGACTTTGGCAGGTCCTCACAGTACCCATAGGACTGCCCAGATGTCAGATATACTCAGTGAAGATCTAGGATTTCCATTTTTCTTATAATTCTATATCGTTATCCCTATATTGGCATAAACTTGCACTTCTACCTGTTTGGGTCCAGGCTTCACCCCAGCCCCTGGCATTATGTATCCAAGGAGTCTAAAACATTTGGGTGGAAAGTTCCATTCCAAGCCCCCTCCCCTAGGAGTTGCCTCAGTCCAGACTCGACCTCTGAGAAAGCCCAACAAACCATGACCCCTCTCCAGAGAGACTCAAGACCACTCCCACAGGGTATTTAAACGGCCCCCCGGAGAACAAACACGGGGTTTTCTGGTATTCCTTCCCATCTCCTCTCTGGGGGCTGGAAGGCCACCCAGGAGCACTGGCATCCATTAAACCTGGGCTTTTTCTAATTGGGTCTGATCTGGATTATTGTGTCAGTGGAGAGGTTTATAGGGACATAAAAACTTTTCACTACCAAAGATGTCTACATCCTAACCCTAAAATCTAGGAATATGTTCTAATAGATGGCAAAAGGGACTTAACCTCAAAAATGAAGGTAAGGTTCCTAAAAATAGAACTACCATGTGGTCCAGCTAATTAGTCCCAGATATACAGCCAAAGAAATCCAAGCACATCACAAAGACAAATGCACATCCATGTTTCTTGTAAACTATTCACAATAATCAAGATATGAAACCAACCTGAATGCCGTAAGTAGATAAAAGAAAATGCTGTACGTGCCTACAGTGTCGTTTTATCCCACCGAAAACAAAGAGGGAAATTGTGTAACCTGTAGCTTGAACTTGAGATTCAAGCACAAAAGGTCTGACTCAAGATGACAACTATCACCTGTTTTCTCACACACCCACAATTTAGATGTTTTAAAAATTACGCACATAGGACATGAAGTATAAAGTGGAGCTATGTAGATAGAGGGAAGAGTCAAAGTGAAGAGGGTAAAGGGAAAAAAAGAGAGGAGAATGGAGGACAATGGAGGACAGACATGGCATGCTGTGCTTGTACCTGAAATTCAGAAAACCAAAAAAGTTGAAGGGAGGAAATAGGAAGCATAATGGGGATAAGGGAGCATAACATCAGAGTGAATGTGAACAAAGAGCAATGGTATACATATATGAAGATGCCTAAATTAAATCTATTAATTTGTACACCAAAAGAAAAAAACAGAGAGAGATATTCTAAAATGGGGAAGTTAAGAGGCTGGAGATGTGGTTGAGTGGTTAAGAATACTTGTGTGTGGTGGCCCATAGGCTCATATATTTCAATATTTGGTCATTAGGGAGTGGTGCTACTTGAGAGGGATTAGTAGGTGTGGCCTTGTTGGAGGAAGTGTGTCTTTGGGGGTGGGCCTTGGGTGTTCAAATGCTCAATCGAGGCCCATTGTCTCTCTCTCAGCCTGTTGCCAGGAGATCTGGATGTAGAACTCTGGGCTCCTACTCCAGTACCATGTCTGCATGCCTGGCACCATGCTTCACACCATGATGACAACAGACTAAACCTCTAAAAATGTAAGCAAGCCCCAATTAAATGTTTTCCTTTTTAAGAGTTATCATGGTCATGGTGTCTCTTCACAGCAATAGAACAGTGACTAAGATGCTTTGCAATCGTGAGGACCTGAGATAGTTGACGTTTTCTGAATGCTATGTTCCGGGAAAGACCCTTCCTCAAAAGAATAAAGCAGAGAGACATAGAGGACATGCAATAACCAAAGGCCACCTCCTGCCTCTGCCTGCATGAATTACACACACACACACACACACACACACACAGAGAGAGAGAGAGAGAGAGAGAGGAGCTGAAGTATGACTTACAAGAACTGGGGCTTATATCCCCAACTTCCAGGTAAATTCTAGCCCCAGAGTAGCAGCCTTAGGAGAAAGTTCTAGGAGCAGTCTGGCTACCTTGACCAGCCCAACTGATAAGCTCTAAGTTCCAGCAATAGACCCTCCCTCAACTTAGAAACTGGAGAACAATAGATGAAAATTTACCTTGTATCAACCTCTGGCCTCAACAGTGTTTGTGTTTGTACTCCCCACACACATGCAAACATACATGCACACCACACAGACATACACAGGTAAAAAATAAAGACAGGGGTATTTTCTTTAAGTAGCCACATAGATCCAATATAATCACAGGGATGCTTAAAATTGGAAAAGAGAATCATCATAGAGAACAACAACTCTTGAAGAATGATCACAGAGTTATGTTCTACTTCCCTGAAGATGTAGAAACCAAGTGTGAGAAACGGACTACTTTTCAAAGCTCCAAAAGCCCATAGCCTCAATCTGGAGCTTCCAAAAGGCACACCACCTGACTAACATTTTAACACAATGAGATTCATGTCAAACTTCAAACCCAGAGAAATATAGAATCATGTCTGTGTGTTTTAAATAAATTCATAGTTATTGTCACAGCAGCAAGAGGAAGCTAATTCATTCTCATTACCATTTTTCACAGACTAAGAGCCAACTCCAATGTTTTCTATGACATCATGAATTTCTTTTCAGGATAATATTTGGTGAAATTTTTGCCCTTATTTCGGTTGTTCTTTATTTTGAAACTATGAAAATCTGTAGATGATGTGAGAAGTCTAGTTTTATACAGAAGTCGGTAAGCCATAGACAGGACTATATAGTGTGCTTTATTTTACTAAATTATCATGGATTTTTTTAACACTCAAAATTGTTTTGTTGGGTTTCAAACAAGATTTACTACTAATTGCCTCCAATCTGGTTTTAAGTGTGATGTTTTTGTTTTTAGAGTACAATAATATGTTACCATCACTGATTTAAAAAATAATTGAAAACTTGAAAAATGATTTGAGGATTAGAATTTTTCTCCCTTTTTATTTGTAGAGACTGTTGTCAAATTTATCACCAAATAAGTTTAAATGTCAGCATGATAATTTTTCATAAATTCTAAATTAGATGAAATTTGGGTTGGAAGGAACCTATACAAGTACCAGAATGAAAGCTAGGTTTCTTACATGCTTAAGTTTACCCTATTAGGAATGGGAAGATAGGTGTCAATAAAATTAAAACGTTCTGGGGATTTTGTTTCTCCTAACAATTGAAGGTTCATCATGCAAGAGTTCAACAAAGGGAATTAGCTAAAAATACAAAATATTTGAGGATGAAATGTTCTATCAGATAGTAAAATTGCTAAGGAATGTATTCAAAACCTGTGGATGAGTTTTCATCTATTCAGATAGAGTGGAGTTTTGTTTGCTTTATGCATCATTCAACAACCTAGTAGAAAAGTCACTTCTAAGCATCAACAGGCCTAGTTAATGTTAGATGTGAAATAATAGGGACAATCACAGAGTCTTCTCCAGTATCTCCCTACAACTGGAGGCTCGGAGAAGAGGACACAGCGTGACAAAGACATCAAAGGAGCCCTTAAAGAGAAAGAAAAGGCAAAGATTCAATATGACAATGAAATACAGAAGTTAGATGAGAGTGGGGCCCTTATCAATCAGGGCTTGAAGCTTCCAACAACAGAAACCAGCCCTGGTTAGATTTGATGAGATGTTACAGAGCTGTTCACAGCCTGACAACACATGAAAATGAAAGCAAGAACCTAAGCCAGTCCCCAAACCAGTTCAGAAGTCATCAATGCTTCTTCCATTAAATGCTCAATATTTAGTTGCTCTGTAATTGATTTGGCAGTTCTCAAGGAAAGCCCCATCCTGCCACCTGCTCTTGAATACTTTAAATCATCCATAGGGAACCCGCAATACCTACTGAGAGTAAACACTGTCTAAGTAGTCATTACTCTCTACTTAATATGGAAGAATGACAAGGAAATGCTCTGTAACTTGGTACACATGCTCTTTCTTCTTTTTCCAAATATTTTCTATCTACATTTTTCTGAATGCACAGATGTGGGACGGAGAAATATGGAGGTCCAACTGTAAATGTGTGCATAATTTTAAGAATATTCTAAGGGATTCCAGATGTTAGTCAGCACTTGATTCTCAAGAAAGGCAAAAATCTATTGCAAGCAACCTGAAATTTGTGCAAGGAAGTTAGTTTAAGTTCATCTTAACTAAACTCAAATCTCTTGAATTCAGAAAAGAGGGAAGGCTCTCCTACTAAGCCACATTGAGTTCAATGACACGAGCTGTTTCCTCTGGAAATGACACCACTGTGCCAACCAGAGAGTCAATGCTGAACAACATGGCGGTTTGAGTACAATCATGTCTTGTTTTCAGGAAACAGATTGAAATTATGTTAAATACCTTTCTGGTAATAAACAATAAAAAGACTATTGATTAATCATAACAATACCTTAAACACTCAGTCCTGGTAGAGAATAACTTCTCTATTCAATTGTATATAAAATTATCCAACCAGTACTGAATTTTACTATATCTCAAACACTGATAGTCACTCCCAAAATTATTTTATTCTCTCCTTAGTTTTGTTTGAACTACAAATGAGAGAATTAACAACACTGTAGTTTTGTTGAGGATTACATGAGTAGAGCAATGCTAAGACCCCACCCCACTTACATTTTAGTTTGTAATTCTTAGTATAATTTCCAAGCCCAAGTGTAATTTAAAAGTGCTGAAGAATACTGACAATTTTTCCAGTTTTTCTTTGCTTGTTATTTTTTTTCTAAATTTTAAAAATTAGTTTCATATATTGGACCTGGTGTCACTTGAGAGACTGAGGTAGGAGGAAGGATTATAAGTTTGAGGCCTACATGAACTACAATCAGGTCAAAAGCAGTCTGAGTTACTTACAGAGACCTTGACTCAAAATGTAGAAGAGAAAAGGAAGGGTTACAACTCTGTGGTACAGTGCTTGCTTACAGCATTTTATCTGGGTTAAAGATCAAAAGCTATAAGAATTGATTAGTTAGTTAATCAGTCAAATATAACTATACATATGCTGACAGAAGTCTGATGCTGCCATCTGAAAGCACTTGTTCACCTGGGAATTCCTCCACGGTGGGCAAACCTTGAGCAACCATCTTTATAGAACCATTTCCATGGGAATAATTTGACTTGAAATAAATTTTAAATTTTATGGGCCCCGAAGAACTTTTTAATGAAAACTTAGAATAATGAGGGGGAAGGGTATTTATTTATTGATTGGTCAATTAGTTTATTGTACAGACGTCATCTCTGTGTGGCCAAGTTGAGGATCCTTCCCTTTTTGTTTTCTATTTTTAGATGTGCTAATTGTACAGCTCTTACTATAAACATGGCACCGTTCGCACATTGCCTGGCTCGTTAGCAAACATTTGTTTTGAGGCATCATGGACCTTCTCCTCCTGCTGTTCTCTAATATAACGTTTACTGATGATGTTGGTTAACTCCTCATGCTGCTCCTCTGTGTTGATGACTCACTGTCACCTTGACACAATCTAGAGTCACTTGAGCATTTTTGTGGGGCATTCTCTTCATTGTTAATTAAGATAGGCGGGTCCAGTTCCCTGCGGGCAGTACCACCATTTGGCAGGTGGGCCTGGACTATATAGAAAATGTCGTTGAGGGAGCCAGCAAATAGTGTTCCTTTGTGGTCTCTGTTTCTGTTGCTATATTCCTGCCTTGGATTCCTTTGATAGCAGACTATAAACTGTAAACTGAAATAAGCCCTTTCCTCACAAGTTGGATTTGATTGTGATGCTTATTCACAGCCATAGAAACCAAATCTGAAAAGCCTTTAATCTCTCAAGCTGCCAACTTCCTTTTCAAGGAATAATAATAACCATAAATGCTGCTTATGAGGTATGCATTATGAGGTGTGTGAACAAAAATTAATAATATGAAATTACTAGTTAGCATTTGTAGTATGGATGGTAATAATCTTGACTACAATCTTGCTCATCTCATATAGTCCCATCAAGGAGAAGCAAGAAGTCCATGAGTCAGTAAAAGATGGCCATCCCTTACCCCACACAGCTTAAGACTCACCCGAGAAAGAGTATGAAGAGCCCAAAGGCATTTTAAACAAAGGTCTCAAAATTCCTTGACTACTGAGCAGATGAGAAGTTTAAAGAAGGTAGGACAGGACACTCTGGTACCCATGGTGAGGTTGAAGATGCACAGTGAAGAACGCCTGCATGCCCATGTCACATCAATTTCAAAACACTGCAAAAATTCTGTTTACCTTGTTGCCAATTTTATTATCCCTAACAATAACTCCTTTTAAAAAAACTAAGCATATAAGGAATCGTGGCAGTGAAAATCTCTCTGTTGTTTCATCTACTCTGACCTTGGTGAGTATGAGGACATGATTTTTCTATTTTCCCTACTGCTCTTGATCTTCAGTTTAAAAATCTTGCTCTTGACATATTACACTAAAATTTCATTAACTGGCTAATGTTTTGACAGATTCCTGTCTGATGCTATCTCAAGAACAAATTAATGCTTAAACAAATAATTGAACCAAATACAAAAATCAAGAAACATAATCTATTCTTTGCTGAGTAATATTGCCTGTAGCTGGATAGATACCTATGCCAACAGACATCAGTTTCAATCTATCCTACTAGATATAATTGAGTAGCTTGACCTTATATTCTTATATGGATATTAACTGTAATCAAAGCACCCTCTGGAAATTACAAAGGAATCATTGGAGGAACATAATATCTATTAGATGCTTGTGAGATTAAGTCATGGGAAGAGAAGATAAAATGTGTATTTCAAGTCCAGAATTAGCAATGCCAAAAGATTTTTGTTTGTTATCACTATAGAGACAATACACAATCATTTCATGTTGCTTTATTCAATGAAACAATATTGTTCTGATTATCCAAAATTTATTGTTGATCTTTTTCAAAACATGATTACTAACAATTTTATCAAGCAAATACCATCTCTAATAATGAACATAACAAGAAAATATACCAGAGGTCATTTAAAAGAAAGCTGGATTGAAATATTTTATTCTTTTAAGAGAAAGGTCATGAATGGCTGGGTATACTTCAAACTGTGAGGTGTACTTTAAAGTTAGTTAAATGCTTTTTATTTAATATATGTATAATATATAATATATATATATATATATACACATACTATCTAAAGATAGATGGAACATATCAAGAATCAGAAGTATTCCATGCAGAAATTCCTTTCATCTTTGATACAGGCCAAAATATTTTTCATCCCTGATAGTTTGTATAGAGAAACTGTCCTAAATTCTTCCAACAGTGTACATCTTAGTAGATCCAAATAATACATCTTGCCCTCATACATGAGAAAGTGTTTAGTAAAACCAGATGGTCAACTGTTTTTCTGTCCCAAGGCTCTAAAAACTGGGAAGAATAGATTCAATGTCAAAAAAAGTTCAGATCTAATAACAATAGCAAATTCATGAACCCTCTGGTTCACCCATAATTAGATTGTTTCATTTATTCTCCACCCAATTCTTATTAAGACACAGTTTCTTGTCTGAAAAATATTATTCCAATACATATTGTGCTCAGATCTCCTCCATGAGGAGATTTCACCTTTGTGAAAATCTACTCAAGATCTACAATGTCACTTGAAGCCCTAAGAAACCAAGCGGGGCTTTTCTGCTTATCCCACCCCAGCTTGCCCCCGGGCACCCCTTTCCATCTGTGGGGTCCTAGCTTCCCCGAACTCAGCCTGCTTCCTGGCTGAGGCTTTCGGGGAAGGGTGAACACAGGGCTACAGGGGTCCCCTTGTCCCACGGAGCTGAGCAGAGCAGAGCGGGCAACTTTTACCAAGCCCACCCTTTTGACTGTGAGGTCCTGAGCCAGCAAGGGGCCCTTATCCAGTGCCAGCAGATACATCTGGACTGGTTCTGGTCCTGGTCCAGCAAGGGGCCCTGATCCAATGCCAGCGGATACATCCAGACCAGTCCTGGGCAAGCAAGGGGTCCTGATCCAGTGCTGGCGGATACACCCAGACCGAGGGACCAAACCACTGAGACTCCTGACCGCATTCAAAGGAAGAGATAGATGGGCAGGCACCAATCCAAGAATTCCTCCAACAACCTGAAAAGCAACATGATAACACCAGAATCCAGCAAGTATGCAAGAGGAAAACCTGAGCAACCTAACCCAGAAGAAGTAGAAGAAATTGACTTTAAACGTAACATTATGAAAGTGATAGAGACCTTTAAAGAAGAGGTGAAAAACTCCTTTAAAGAAAGGGATGAGAAAAATAACAAAAAGTTAGAAGAAATGAATAAATTCCTCAAAGATATCCTAGAAAACCAGAAAAAACAATCAAACAGGTAACAGAAACAGTTCAAAACTTGAAAACTGAAATGGAGGCAATGAAAAACACAAACCAAGAGATGGTGTGATATGGAAACTCTGGATAAATGAACAGGGACCACAGAGACAAGTATAAACAACAGAATACAAGAGATAGAAGAAAGAATCTCAGATGCTGAAGATACGGTAGAGAAAATAAACTCAGTGATCGAAGAAAACAACAAATCCAACAAATTTGCAACACAAAACATCCAGTTATCTGGGACACCATGAAAAGACCAAACATAAGAATAATAGGGGTAGAAGAAGGAGAAGAATTCCACCTCAAAGGCCCAGAAAATATATTCAACAAAATTATTGAAGAAAACTTTCCCAACCTAAAGAAGGATATTCCTATCAGCTTCAAGAAGCATACAGAACACCAAATAGGCTGGATCAAAAAAAATCCCTCTCCATATAATAACCAAACAAGAAACATACAGAATAAAGAAAGAATATTAACAGCCATAAAGGAAAAGGGTCAAGTAACATATAAGGGTAAACCTATCAGAATTACACCTGACTTCTCTATGGAAACCATGAAAACCAGAAGGTCTTGGATAGATGTGCTGCAGAAACTAAGAGCCCATGGATGCAAGCCCAGACTACTATATCCAGCAAAACTTTCTCTCACCATCGATGGAGAAAACAAGATATTCCAGGATAAAAAAAAAAATTAAGCAATATATAGCCACAAACCCAGCCTTACAGAAAGTACTAAAAGGTAAACCACAACTAAAGGAAGCAAACAACACCCATAATAACAAAGACATCTAACAACCCTCCACCAGCACAACTCAAAGAAGGGAGACACACCAAAAAGAAAATAACTGGAGTTAACAACCACTGATCATTAATAACGCTTAATATCAATGGACTCAACTCACCTATAAAAAGGCACAGGTTAAGAGAATGGATACAAAAACAGGATCCAACAGTCTGCTGTTTACAAGAAATACACCTCAACCACAAGGACAGATATTATCTCAGAGTAAAGAGTTGGGAAAAGGTTTTTCAATCAAATGGCCCTAAGAAGCAAGCAGGTGTGGCTATACTAATTCTAACAAAATCGACTTCAAACTAAAATCAATCAGAAGAGATGGAGATTGACACTTCATACTCATAACAGGAAAAATTCATCAAGATGAAGTCTCAATCCTAAATATATATGCCCCTAATATAAAGGCACCCACATATGTAAAAGGAACATTACTAGAACTCAAAGCCCACAAACTAATAGTAGGAGATTTCAACACTCTTCTCTCACCAATGGACAGGTCAACCAGACAGAAACTTAACAAAGAAATATGAGAACTAACAGATGTAATAAATCAAATGGACTTAATAGACATCTATAGAACACTCCACCCAAACAGGAAAGAATATACCTTCTTCTCAGGAGCTCATGGAACCTTCTCGAAAATTGATCACATACTTGGTAACAAAGCAAACATTCACAGATACAAAACAGTTGGAGTAACCACCTGTGTCTTGTCTGATAACCTGGAGTAAAGTTAGAATGTAACAAAAATTCCACCCCCCAAAAGCATACAAACTCATGGAAACTGAACAG
Source organism: Ondatra zibethicus (assembly GCA_004026605.1). NCBI lineage: Eukaryota > Metazoa > Chordata > Mammalia > Rodentia > Cricetidae > Ondatra > Ondatra zibethicus. Next base: position 98,622 of record PVIU01006704.1, read on the forward strand.
TCAACTACTGAACCACTCCTGGGTCAAGGAATAAAGAAAGAAAGAAATTAAAGTCTTCCTTGAATTCAACGAAAATAAAGACACAACATACCCAAACCTATGGGACACTATGAAAGCAGTGCTAAGAGGAAAGTTCATAGCACTTAGTGACCACATAAAGAAAGCACACATTGGTGACCTAACAGCACATCTAAAACTCTAGGAAAAAAAAGAAGCAGACTTACACAGGAGGAGTAGAAGACTAGAAATAATCAAATTGAGGGCTGAAATCAACAAAATAGAGACACAGAAAACAATCCAAAGAAACAATCAATGAAACGAAGATCTGGTTGCTTGAGAAAATCAACAAGATCGACAAACCATTATCAAAACTAATCAAAAGGCAGAGAGAGAACATTCAAATTAACAAGATCAGAAATGAAAAGGGGGACATAACAACAGACCCTGAGGAAATTCAAATCATTAAGTCTTACTACAAAAGCCTGTAGGCCACAAAATTGGAAAATGTACAAGAAATGGACAGTTTTTTAGATAAATACTACATGCTGAGATTAAATCAAGACCAGGTGAACAATTTAAATAGACCTATAAGTCGTGAGGAAATAGAAACTGTCATCAAAAACCTCACAACCAAAAGCAGCCCAGGACCAGATGGTTTTAATGCAGAATTCTGCCAGAACTTCCAAGAAGAGCTAATACCTATACTCCTTAAGGTGTTTCACATAATAGAAACAGAAGGGTCATTGCCAAACTCTTTTTATGAAGCTACAATTACCCTGATACCAAAACCACACAAAGATGCAACCAAGAAAGAGAATTTTTGACCAATCTCACTTTTGAACATTGATGCAAAACTTCTCAATAAAATACTGGCAAACCGAGTCCAAGAACACATCAAAAAAATCATCCATTATGATCAAGTAGGCTTCATCCCAGAGATGCAGGGCTGGTACAACATATGAAAATCTATCAATGTAATCCATCATATAAATAAACTGAAAGAAAAAATCATATGATCATTTCATTAGATGCTGAAAAAGCATTTGACAAAACTCAACACCCCTTTATGATAAAGGTCTTGGAGAGATTAGGGATACAAGGATCATATCAAAGTATAATAAAAGCAATATATAGCAAGCAGACAGCTAACATCAAATTAACCGGAGAGAAACTCAAAGTGATTCCTCTAAAATCAGGAACAAGAAAAGGCTGTCCACTCTTGCCATATCTCTTTAATATAGTGCTTGAAGTCCCAGCAATAGCTATAAGACAAAATAAGGATATCAAGGGATTCGAATTGGAAAGGAAGAAGTCAAACTTTTGCTATTTGCAGATGATATGATAGTATATATAAGTGACCCCAAAAACTGTACCAAAGAACTTCAGATAAATACCTTCAGTGAAGTGGCAGGATACAAAATCAACTAAAAAAAAATCAGTAGCCCTCCTATACACAAAGAATAAAGAAACAGAGAAAGAAATCAGAGAAACATCACCTTTCATGATAGCCACAAATAGCATAAATTATCTTGGGGTAACACTAACCAAGGAAGTGAAAGATCTATTTGACAAGAACTTTAAGACCTTGAAGAAAGAAATAGAAGAGGATACCAGAAAATGGAAGTATCTCCCATGCTCCTGGATTGGTAGAATCAATATAGTAAAAATGGCAATTCTACCAAAGGCCATCTATAGATTCAATGCAATCCCCATCAAAATCCCAACAAAATTCTTCATAAACCTTGAGAGTACAATAACTAACTTTATATGGAAAAACAAAAAGCCCAGGATAGCCAACAATCCTATACAATAAAGGAATTGCTGGAGGCATTACCATCCCTGACTTCAAACTCAATTACAGGGATATAGTAATGAAAACAGCTTGGCATTGGCATAAAAACAGAGATGTTGACCAATGGAATTGAATCGAAGACCTGGATATTAATCCAGAAACCTATGAACACCTCATATTTGACAATAAAGCTAAAATTATACAATGGAAGAATGAAAGAATCTTTAACAAATGGTGCTGGCATAACTGGATGTCAACCTGTAGGAGAATGAAATTAGACCCTTATCTATCACCATGCACAAAACTCAAGTCTAAATGGATTAAAGACCTCAATATAAACCCGACTACACTGAACCTGATAGAAGAGAAATTGGGAAGTAGCCTGCAATACATGGGCACAGGAGGCCACTTCTTGTGTAAAACTCTAATGGCACAGACAATAAGAGCAACAATGAACAAATGGGACCTCCTGAAACTGAGAAGCAAAAGATACAGTCATTAAGACAAAAAGGCATCCTACTGAATGGGAGAAGATCTTCACTAACCCCACATCAGACAAGGGTCTGATCTCCAAAATATACAAAGAACTCAAGAAACTAGACATTAAAATTCTAAATACCCCAATTAAAAAATGGGGTAAGGATCTGAACAGAGAATTCTCAACAGAAGAAGTTCTAATGGCCAAAAGATACTTACAGTCATGTTCAACTTCCTTAGCCATCAGGGAAATACAAATCAAAACAACGTTGAGATACCATCTTACACCTGTCAGAATGG